>JAASFH010000323.1:0-22368 GCA_023333695.1 Globisporangium yorkense
CCGTGATGACTTACACGCGATCCAACACGCATGCCTTCTGGTGGCTTAGACCGGACAGGATACGGCCGTGTCCTTGGACGACCTGAGCGCCAGCAGCTCGCAGCTCCCTGGCGGCATCGATGGACCCCTCCCACATGCTTTGGCAGACAATGATGCGCATGCGGAAGCGTCCCGCAAGCGCGCCATCGTGTCCTGGCGGAGTCAGGCGATGTCGGTGTCGGTACAGCAAGCCGCGTAGCGTCGACCACATCGTCCTATCTGTCAGGCAGAAGGACCACATGTCGACCGACTTCTCTGCTCTCCCAATCTCACGATCTTGAACAGTCGTCAATTCAATCAGTCGTATCACTTTCATAGCAACATGATTGGCAGCATGCATCAAGAGCATGCTGTGTGGGGCTTCCAGGCGATGCTCGTCACGAGTGGCGGGTCCAAACTGGAGGTGACGGCCGCGCGTGACCTGCTGCGGCTGGTGGCGAGCGAGCCGCGACTCGCGAGCTGGGTGCGCGCCACTTCGTTTCGCGTCGTGACTCGTGTAGATGTGGAGGCCGCAGCGCGAGCGGTGGCTCTCGAGGCGGGCGTGACGGCCGTTCGCAGTACAGAGAGTAGGAGTGAAGAACTTGCTGCTGCTGGTAGTGATACTGCTGGTGGCGGTGGCAGTGGCAGCGCGGATGTTGAGTCGCCAGATGCGGTTGCTGCACTCGCTGTCAGCAGCAGCGCGGCGCTTCTCGCCGAAATGGAGGTCGAGATGACGCCGCGCGTGCTAGCGGACGCGTTCCAGCGACTCGTACAACTCGACAGAGACGCGCACGCGGCGGCACGGACGCAGTTGGCGACCCACGCTGGTGCCGGCGACGACGACGGAGACGCACGAGCAACAGCAGCCGACACAACAGCACCATCATCAGCGCACGCGAGCGAGGCCGACGCGCCACCAGCAGGACCTCTGGCGGACTTTGCAGGAGCAGTCCATGGAGATGGTGCCGCTCCTCCAGCGCGCATCTACCTGCTCGACCAGTACCCAGCGTCGCTCGCCGAGATGCAGGTGCTGCTGCACACGGGAGAGGCTGGCTGCGCGTTCCAGGGTGAGCTGCCTCTGCTCCCGCTCATCGACGGTGTGTTGCTGGTCGCAGATCCCACCAAAGAGCTGCGCGAGGGCCGCCGCAAGTCGGTCGGACTCGCCGACGAACGGCGCAAGAGTGTATCGCAGCGCCAGATCCTCAGCACCATCGCCGCCAACGCCACTGCAGTCACCGCTAGCGAAGAAGCGATCGGGTCCGCGGCGTCTATGCAGCCCGTGTTCCTAACCACGAATGCGCTCGTGAGAGGATGCTACGAGGCGTCCAGCGCCGGCGGACTCGAGTGGAGCGACTTCGTGTTCGCTGATGTGCCCTGCTCGGCTGCTGCAAAGGAGTCCAAGGGTGTCGCTGAACTCGCGAAGGAGCTGCTGACAAGTGCCGAGACGCTGGCGGCGCACAAGTACGAGTTCAAGCACTGGGTCTCCGCCACGAAGATGATCCCGATCCCCGCGACTCAGCCAACTGACAGTGACGACGACGCAAGCGCGATGCTGAAGAACTACGAGCAGATCCTTCGTGGCGTCTACGAAGCGAGCGTGGGTGCCAGCGTCGTGCTCTTCGCGATGAAAGAGGCGGTCGGATTCACCCTCGACGGCACCGGAGAAACCTGCTCGGACGAAGCAAACCACAGCAACCAGTCGTACATCGAAGAGTTCATTACCCACGGCGACACTGCAGCGCTCCGACTCGCTGTAGCCTACGCGACTTTCATGAAGGAGCAAGCAGAAGCTGACGTCGCACCAATGGATCCATGCAGCGTGCTTGGGCAGCGGATCGACGAGGTCGAGAAAGAGATGTGGGCGCTCAGCGACCTCCCGGGAGTCGGCAACGCCGGTCGCAAGGGGATGCCAGTCCAGCCTTCGCTCACGTGCACTGAACGCAGCGTCCAAGACACCGAGTTCCGCGGGTTCTCACCTTTCGACGTCACCCAAGTGCACTTGACGCGCCAAGTGCAGCAGTTCGAGGACATCCTGGGCGAGAGCTGGAAGGGCAAACTGCAGCGCACGCGGTGCTTCGTTGAAGAGCTCGACCACTCGATCCTTCCGCAGCGTCTGGCGCAGATCCTCGGTAACTTCCCCGCGATGTACAAAGCCTACTACGCGGCCACCGACTCGCTCCTGGTCGCGATGCTCGCAGCGACTGCACCCGGTCGCTTCCGTACGGCAAACTGGAGCGCCTGGGACCACGTGCGCCACCGACCAGCGTACAAAGACTGGAGGAAGGAACGGCTGCTTCCCGACGAGTACATGACGCCGCGATCACTCAAAGCGCTCGACGCCTGCGTGCCGCTCTCGTCCGCGAAACTGGCGCTGGTCTCTGAGAAGATCTCCGCGCTCTTCCCGTCCGATCAGAGCGTCATCCGCGTCTACCAGACCCCGAGGGGCTACACGTGGCTCAACGTGTACCAGGGAGGGTGAGTCACGGCTGAGGTTGGCGTAGCGCGATCGATCTTCGCGAGTCTGATGTCTTGCATCGAGTATGTTGATTTGTCTGCAGCGATGTGTTCGGCTTTCGCCAGATCGATACACAATCGTCCACGACGCCACAGCAGCCAGGAGTCGCAGCAACATCAGCACCGCAGTCTTCTTCGGACTCTCGTCGCCACCAGCTCCAGTTCTGCGCGTCGTTTGACGACAGCTCGCAGCTCCACATCCGCGAAGGCCGCTCGCAGAAGAAGAAGCCCGACGGATTCCCAACCATCTCTGCCACCAACACGTTCCCGAACGGACTCACAGTCATCGCGTGCTCCGACGGCTCCATCGTCCAGCGATACGTCTCGGCTGCGTCAAGCGCATCGTCTTCAGACGGAGAGATCTACCGCTTGATCGTCGGGAAAGGCGCCGTGCTGTGCCAGTTTGCAGGCGGCGAGCGGACGGTACTGCTCGCGGACGGTGAAGTCCACGCGTACACTCTCGACAATCGTGCCCTCCCCCATGAGAACGATGACGTCGACAGAAAGCCGATCCGCGTGGTGGATCCGGCGACGAACGCTCTGGTCGAGAAGCGCGCGAACGGCGTGGTCGTCGTGACCCACACGGACGGCTCGCGCGCGACGTACCACGTCGACGGCACAAGCATGTTCACGAACGGCTCCAATTCGCACGTGCTGGTCAAGAAAGCCGGCTTCGCCAACGTCTGCATCGACATCGCAGTGAACCTCGCAGCGCAACGCCATGCTCGCGGCGAGCGCGTGGCTGTGACGAAAGGCGGACTGCGCACGCGCAGCACGGTCGACGTCTACGACGGCACGCGCATTGAAGTGGGCTACAACACCAAGGTAATCGCGCAGGTGAACGGCCGCGTGACGATCCGCAAGCCCAGCGGCGTGTGTGTGGTCGCGAAAGACAGCGGGCGAATCGAGTACCAACCGCCAGTCGGATGGTCTGCTGCTCCGCGAGCGAGCGCAGAAGACGCCGACCTGGACGTCACGAGTCACCGCGGCGTGTACTACTTCGACAACGCGCGCAGGCGCTTCGACCTCTGCGACCACGAAGAGAACCGGTTCGCCGTGGACTTCAGTGACAAGAGCCCGCGAGTCACGGTCGACCTCGCAGGTGTCGTGAGTGATGCCGACGCCGCCAAGTACGAGGTGGAGCGGATCCCAGCGAAGGCGGTTGTGAACGACCCGATCGAGCCCCATCTGCTCATCTTGAACGGTGACGGCACGGGCTGCGAGCTGCTGCGTCCGCGCGACATCGAGCAGTACCTGCTTCTCGCAAGCAGCGGCTTCGACAGCAGCGGAGTTCGCAGGGAGGTGTCCACTGGTCAGCAGCAGCGCCGCATCTTCTTGGAAGAGCTGCAGTGTCCACGGGCGACGTCCTCTGCTGTTCTGCTCAACGACCCGAAGCTGCATGCAGAGATGCAGCGGCTCGCGAGACCAGTGAACGCCGCGACGAAGTACCTCGAGCGCTTCTACCTGCTCGAACAACCGCCGCAGCCGCAGTTCACGGTCGTGCGCAAGCTCCAGCAGATCTGTCCGCTCTCCGCCACTGAGCTTGACGAGATGCACGCCGCACTGCACAAGTGGCGCGACTGGCAGCACGCGCGCGAGCTCAACAAGGACCAGTACAAGGTTGAGGACCCGCGCGACGCCGACACGATCGCGCAGCACGCCGCCGCGCAGAAGAAGGTGGTCGCTGCCTACAAAGCTGCGCGCTCACGCAAGAAGCTCGAGCGGATGAGAGCGCGCGAGTTGAAGCGCACGGCTGCGCCAGGCGGCGGCGCCAAGATGGAGACCGTGCAGGAAGGTGACGAGCCGCAAGCGGGCGAGCACGACGGCGGCGACTCCTCCTCCTCCGATGGCGACGCGTTCGACTACTCGAGCGGCGACGGCAGCGACGCGAACGGCGACGACCTCGGCGACGGCGTGGACGACCCGGTCGAGCTGCTCTGGACGGCGTTCGCGGACGCCGACGCTGGGAACACCGGGCTGCTCTCCGTCGCGCAGAGTACGTCGACGAGTGGTGTGAGAGCTGCGTTGTGTGTGGTGTGGTGTCGTGACTCCTTTTTTCTCGATCAGCTCGCCAGGCGCTCGTGCACGTACTCGGCGTCGGCGTGTCGACACCGGAGCTGCTCGCCGCCCTCAGACGCTTCAAGCTGCAGGACTACGTGCGTCATCTCTCTGTCTGTCTCTGTGTGGTAGTGCGTCGCTGATGATGTGGCTTCGCAGGTGGACTTCGACTCGTTCGCGGAGCTCGTGAGCGTGTTTCGCGATGCTGGCGACGAGCGCAGCAGCAGCGGCAACCGCGCGACGGCCGCCAGCGTCCCGGTGCTCGAGGGCTTCAAGAGCGCAGCAGTGCCACGTCAGCCGCCGCAGCCAGGCGACGGGAGAGGAACGCCGCGCGCGCTCGCAGCTGCAGGCTCCGCGACGGACGCCGTCCTCAAGCAGAAGGCGAGGCAGCAGCAGCAACATGCGAATTAGAATCTTCCGGTGCTTTGCAGGCGCGACATTGCACGCACATACAGCCGTCAAGTGAAGGTGGCTTTGACTTGCTTTCACTATGCTCGGCGGCGCTTGACCAGTCGTCTAACTTTATGGAGTCAGATTAGTGAAGTATACTGAAATCAAGTTGTTGGACTGACTCGCCGCCAAGATCTGCCCGTTCAATCTCAAATTCATTCGCGCGCTTTCCCGCCACCACCAAGAGCTCCGTCACCCAACCACCACCACCTCCATTACCAGCACCAAGATGAGCGGAGACAAGCGCGCAGCCGCCGCGGACGCCGACAACTCGCCCAAGCGCCAGCGCACGGAGGAGGAGGAGGAGGCCGCCACTGTCGAGGAGACCGCGCGCCTGCAGGCCGTGCTCAACCAGGTCGCCGTCGTGGAGGAGGAGCTCGAGAAGGAGAACGCCAAGCAGGCCAAGGAGGTGCTGGCGATCGAGACGCGCTACAACAAGGCCAAGCGCCCCGCGTACGAGAAGCGCAACAAGATCCTCGTCGACATCCCGGCCTTCTGGAAGCAGGCGCTCATGAACCACCCGCTCGTCGGCAACTTCATCGACGAGAACGACGCCAAGGTCCTCGAGCACGTCACGGAGCTCGACGTCCTCTTCACGGACGACCTCGGCAGCTTCAAGATCGAGCTGGTGCGTATGTCTAGTTGTGTGCGTTGTCTGTGATCGTACGTTCGCTGACTCGCGCAATGGTTGCTGTGAACAGATCCTGAACGAGAACCCGTACCTGAGCAGCAAGGTGATCTGGAAGCTCGTCACGTACAAGGAGGACAAGAAGGTCAAGAACGAAGACGGGGAGGAGGAGGAGGAGGAGCAGGAGCCGGAGGTGACGGCGTCCGAGCTCGAGTGGAAGGAGACGGACGAGGCGAAGGAGATAAAGGAGGCGTCCCCGACGTTCCTCGAGGTATGTGGCTGCTGATTATGTGGTGATGGTGACAGATGATGCTAGAGCAAGTGCTGACGCGTGTGCGTGTGCAGTGGTTCACGTCGACCGAGGGCACGCAGGAAGTGGCGGAGATCATCAAGGACGAACTGTACAAGTCGCCGGTGCAGTACTACCTCGAGGACGAGGAGGACGACGAGGACGAAGAGGACGACGAGGACGACAGCGCTGAGGACGGCCCTGAGGACGGCGAGGGCGACGAGGAGTAACCAGCTCCTCCCCCATAGACGCCGCTCCTGCTTTTTCAACTGCGCATGTGACGAAGTGCTCTGCATCACGGCACCACCACCCGCATCGTGTCGCTACGCACCACCATCACCAACTCCCCATACAAACTTTATTTGCTCTCGTACTCCTCCACCTTCCGCAGTCACTCGCAGTGCCATCTGCTGGTGCGTTGCGAGTGCATCCCCAGACTCCGTAGTACTCAGTCGCTCTTGGTCTTCTTCTTCTGGTACATGGCGCTCGGCAGCCACTTGATCGGGTTGCGGTTGTAGATCCCCCAGTTCGGCAGCACGACCTGGTGTGCACACACGTACACATACAAAGAGCGATAGATGAGCAGAAGGCTCCGCATCACACACACGAGCGCATGAACGCAACACGAGCAGACGCACGAGTGCGGCGAGCGCCGTGGCGACGAGCCAGGCGTGGAAGGGGTACGTGAAGTCCTGCTGCAGGTAGCCGTAGACCCACGCGGGCGCGCACACGACGACGAAGACGACGATCATATACCGCTCGGCGGTCGCTTGGCCCTTGTAGTCGACCATGGCTCCTGCTGCTCTTGGCGGCGAATGTGCTAGTGCGCTTTTCGAGCTCCACGTGTGCAGGTTTGTGTGGAGATTTCTGATAGTGTTGAAATCGAGGTTGCTCTCCCTCGCTTTCTGCACTATCGAATTCGCCACGCATTCCAAGAATCTATTGAGGCGAAAAGGAGGACGAAGATGGCGGCAACAGCACACGGCAAGCCCGCAGATGGCATGGAGTGCCTCGCGACCATGGAGGACATCACGGAGGAGGAGGGAAACTACTGCGAGTACCAGACGGCGCCCAGCGGCACGTGGCACCCAGCGCTCTTCGCGGCGGACGTGGTGCAGCAGCTGCTCGAGACGCAGTTCCACCAGTACGTCAAAGGAGTGCAGCACGCCGACTGCAAGGCGGAGCTGCGCCGGCTGGTGGCCAAGGGCCCACCCGTGTACGTCGAGGACAAGCACGCGCTGGCGCTCCCCGAGGGCGACACGCACGTCTGCGCGCTCTGGTTCGCGCGCGACGGGCAGGAGCGCAGCGCCAAGCTCGACGGCGCGCTCGAGGGCGCCGCGCGCGAGGCGTTCTGGGCCGAGCTGCGCGAGCTGCTGGACGCCACGGAGGAGGACAAGGAGGAGGTGCGGTGACGCTGCCGCTACCATGGCGGCACGCTTCCATTCTGCTAGCAATGCACTGCAGCACTGCTCTTGAGACAATCGGTTCGTTCCTTGTCATCGTCGCGTCTTGATCTGTGGACGCCGTCGCGTGGATGATGACGATGCGCTACTGACACGTTGGGTGCGCTCACGCGCGCGGAACGAGAGCTCGCTGCCGCTGGCGACGCCGAGCGCCGAGAGCAGCGCGCGGGGCTCCGAGAGCTCGCGACCGTCGCACAACAGCTTCCAGTTCTTCCACACGTGTTTCCTGGTGACGCGTCGCGACGCATGTGAGCATGCAGGACTCTCACTCACTCATGCACATACAAGACAACGATGACGCGCATACCACGAGAGGCAGCGCCCGCCGAGCGCCGGCTCCTCCGCCGCCGCCACGACGCGCTGCAGTTCTCGCTTAAGGTCAGCTACGCGACCAGCAGCGGCTACCACCACGGCTATCTCCACATACGCTTGCGTGAGTGCAACACGCAGTAGCACTGGAAGCAGGAGGAACCGCATATACTGGAGACGCACCAAGCGGTTGCTGGTTGAAGCGCGTGAGACGGAGTGTCAGCACGTCGCCGGCTTCGATCGCGCGCAGCGCCTGCAGCTGGCGGAGCGACGCGTCACGTGGCACATCCAGCAGCAGCGGATCTGCGGTGCGTCGTTAGTGCGCGTCGCATTCGCACACACACACAGCACGCAGTGTGGCACATACCTTCCAGCAGCGCACGCAGCGCCTCCTCCATTTTCAATCGTTCAAACCCGATAGTGACAAAATCCACGAGAAGAGCTCCCCCGCTTCAGTGGCGACGTCACTCTCACAAGATCACAAGATGCAACACCACCCTGCCGCTGCCGCGAGCGAGAAGAACGCGCTCGTGCTCGAGATCGGCGCCAAGTACGTCAAGTGCGGACTGGCAGAGGAGCGCGCGCCGCGCGTCGTGCTCTCCTGGAAGGTGCGCGCCATTCTCGCCCTCTCGCTGGCACTGAAGCTGCCCTCACTCTTTAACACTCGTGCAGGCGGCGGAGCTCCTGCGCGCGCCGCACTCGACGGCGCAGTGGCTCGCGTTCCTGGGTCCGCAGCTGCGCGCCGTGTGCTTCGAGTGCGTTTGCGGCTCTCCTCTCAGAGTGTTTGTCCAGGCCGACGCGCCTAACTCCTGCGTATGATGCAGCCACCTGCGTGTGAACCCGAGCCACCGCCGCTTCGTCGTCTGCGAGGAGCTCGCGAGTCCGCGCGCGTTCCGCGAGGCGCTGCTCGAGACGCTCTTCTCGTCGCTCAAGGCGGCGTCCGTGGCGCTCGTGCCCGCAGCGCTCGTGGCGCTCTACGCGACGGCGCACCACTCGGCGCTCGTGGTGGACTGCGGTTGGGCGGAGGCGCGCGTGCTGCCTGTGTTCAAGGGCATCCCCATGCAGCACCTCTACGCGAGTGCGACAATAACACCGAACACATATGTGTATGTGAGACGCAGTTAGTGAGAGCTCACCATCGTTCCGTGTTGTGTGGATGTTGCAGCGATCTCGACTGGGAGCGCGATCTGCTGCGAACTGATCGCCGCTGAGATGCGCAAGTCGCACCCGGAGTTCGAGCTCGCGGACGCTGAGGACGTGCTGGAGCGCGCGTGCTTCACCCAGCCGATGGTGCGTGCGCTGTGTGGTCGCTGCTGTACATTGATACGCTAACCAGTGCGTGGCGACAGGACCCGATCGCGAACATTGTCGACGCCGAGTTCCCGACGTCCACGAAGGATCCGCTCAAGGTACCAGCGTTCGTACGACTGGCTGACTGCACGAGAGCGGCGTCGAGTCACGTCTGACGTCGTCGCCTATCGTCCCTTTCAGGTGCCCGCACACATTCGCACAGAAGTAGTCGAGCACCTCTTTGTCGGTATGGGTTCCCGACTCTCTGCTCATCTCGATCGCCACCGCAACGCAAGCACGAGACTCATGCCCCTACTGCGTATACCAGGCAATGAGGAGGACGGCGCGTCCATCGTGCGCGGACTGCTGCAGGTGGTGAAGAAACTGCCCATGGATGTGCGCGCCGCGATGCTGGCGAATGTGTTCCTCATCGGCGGCACCGCGATGATCCCCGGGTTCCCGCAGCGCGTGGTCGAGGAGCTTCGGTTCGCGCTCCGCAACGATAACGAGTTTGCCGGACTATCGTCGGCGACGGCACCTCCGCAGGAGCTCGCGCAGCTCGTGGCTCCATACTTCCCGCGAAACATGGTGGCGTGGGTCGGCGCGTCGATCTTTGCAGCGACAGACAGCGCGAGAAGAGCGGCGGTGTCGGCGCAGGAGTACGCGGCCAGAGACTACACACTCCCTGACTGGCTATCCATCGCAACACCGAGCGAGTGAGTCAGCAGCGAGTGACGGTGGCGTGAGAACCATGCTACAGAATGGGAAACTGGTTGCATGGAGCTGTGCGTGCTGCTTAGGAGACACATGCTGACTGCAGATGGCGATGGGTCCGACTCCCACTTGTGTGTCTACAAGCCGAACCAGTGCTGGTCGCTGATGATGAAGCCGAGCGTGGAGCCGCCTGCGATGCCGAGGAAGAGCCACCAGACCATGATCGCGCCGCCAGTCTCGCGGTCCTCGGGCTTGAGCAAGCGAGGCGCGACGCCCATAGTGACCGTGCAGAGCACGCCGTTCGACAGCCCGATCGCGAAGTTGAGCACCGCGTCGTACACGAGCGCGCCGATGCTGCCGCGGCTGAACGAGTAGAGCGACGTACCAGCGACGCCCATGAGCAGCAGCGGGATGAACACGAAGCGTCCGACGCTGAGCCCGAACGAGAGCTTCATCGTGAAGATCTTGTACGCGAGCACGCCGCACAAGACTCGGCCGAGGAAGTCGCCGAGGTTGTAGCTCCCGATGATACCTGGCGAGCAATACCAGAGTGCCACCATCGGGTGCGCTTCGTCCGAGTACAAGGGGACGGCGACGTTGCGAGCAGCGGTGCAGCCGAAGCCCGGAATCGTCACGAGCGAGACGAAGAGCACGAGGAACTGCGTGAGCGCCGGCAGCCAGATGATCTTGAAGATGCGAGTGATGTTGCGGAGCGTCCCGCCGACCGACTGCGTGTGGAGTCCTTCGGCAAGCGCCGAGGACTCGTTGCGCTCGATGAGGTATTTGACGCACGGGAAGGCGACGACGTGGCGATAGAGCGCCACGGCTGCGAGCAGCACGACCACGAGCAGCGAGAAGAAGAGGTAAAAGCTTGTGTTGGTCGAGTCGCCGGTCTGATTGGTGCCCCCAATCGCGAGACGCAACAGCGTCTGGATCGTGATGTTGAGGATGGCAGCCCAGACGTTGCCGACTTGCACGGCGTTCGTGAACTTCTCGACGGGGAAGAGCGCCGCGAGCGCGTAGTAGGTCGCCTCGGCGAGCGAGTTGGCGGCGCCGATGCACGCGAAGCAGACGAGCACGAGCGTCGCGCCGGTCTTCTGGCTGCCGAAGTCGATGGCGCTGAAGACCATGATGAGCAGCGCCATGACGAGGTAGATGCTGTAGCCGACGTAAACGCGGGTCTGCTGGCGGATCTTCTTGTCAAGTCCGAACGCCATTTGCACGGACTGGCCGAGGAACATCGGCCACGAGGTCACGAGCGTCGTAAGGAAGGAGAAGTCGAGTCCAGAATCCGGGAACGCCGCCTGGTAGAAGTTCTGCGCCGAGAGACACGAGTAGTATGCCCACATGACGGAGCCGTTGAGGAAGATGAGCGCGTAGTAGAGGAACTGCTCCCGCTTGACGATGTCGTCCCAGATCTCCTGCGGAAGTCCATCGCGCGCGAGGTCGGCTCCACCATCCTCGAGTCTGTTCTGGATAGCAGTCGCGTCGTCTTGCTTCTGGAGCAGCTTCTCGGACTTGGCGGGCGAGTACATCGTTGGTCGTTCAAGTGTCTTGGAAGTGCTGGTGAGTCGAGTGGCAGTCGGGTGGTAAACTGAAGAGTGAGCTTTGAGAGACTTCGCCTCGAGGCGGTGCGGTGTCTGCCCGGCTAACAGCTTCATGCAGCTTCGTGGAGGGTGGCAAGCTCAGGCAGCGGCTCCGCTTGGACAAACAAGCTGCTGTCTCAAACCGCTCCAGCAGACACCAGCTGCTGCTAAGAGACCATCCCGCATTCAAGGCTCGCGATCTTGTCAAATCACTCGGTAGTTCGGGTGCGAGCGCACTGAATGGAGGAACTCCACAGCCCCCAGTTTAACGTGCTGCTTCCTAGCAAAGTCATGTGCCGACCCGAAAACTTGCACGTCCAGCTGTACTATGCTTGCGGGTGAGAGTGCCGATGCTGATGCACAGAGCAGAAGTCAACTGGAGTGTCCTGGTTGACAAACGCTGTGATATTGACGGGGATGGGAGCCTTTCGCCAATCGAACGCATCGCTTCATGCACATCGGCGGCAACGCGCCTATGAGCGCGCACTGCGACGTCGACGTCAATTTACGCGTACGATCCCTTGGGCTCTTTGAGCCTCGCTTCTGCTCGGTCGGTCAGCATGACGGTCTCGCTCCTGGCTATGCCCGCGAGTTCGCATACATGGCATGAGGTGATCCCAGTATCAACTGGGATCACTACCCGCTTGCTGCACACTCAACAGTGAGTCTTGCAGCAGAGAGCGCGCACGAGACTCAGCAAACGGCTCACGTTACAACGAGGCTGGAGATATCATATAACGCACGCATACCGTGCCATGCCAATGCGGCTGCTATCGTGTCGATCTCCAACTCGGATGCGGTGGCGAGCAAGTGCACGGAGCAAAATGCATCGCATAGCAACGATGGTCGCAAAGGCGATCTCGCTCTCGCGAATGACTGGGATACGTGCTCCCACAGGAAGATTCTATGATACAAGTTCCAGATCCGCACTCCTAAAGACCTGACTGGACGGGTCTCATGAGTTGTGGTGCTTCGACTAGCACGCAGCTCGAGTCGAGTTGCCACACTTCAGAATGATGGTCGTTGAAGCAAATGAACAGAACACGATGTGCTTGAAGCGCTGCTGCTTGATTCGATGTGTACTGTGTGCTTACTGCTACTTGCTGCTGTGCTCGAGCCGGGACGAACTCGGCGCTTTTCTCGTCACTTGCGGAGACCAAGCGGTCGCCCCGTTTCGTCCCACGGCGCCTTCATGCCGCCCAGGTCCGGCATCGCCTTGAGCGTCGACACGGCGGTCGCCTTGAGCGGCGCGACGTGGTGCGGCAGCGACGTCTTCCGGGACGTATCGCCGAGCCGCTTCTCCTCACCGCTCTTAGCGTCTTCTTCCCGCCGGCTCTCGTTCTGCTTAGCGTCGGCATCCAGAGCGCTGGTGCCGCCCATCATCGTCTTTGTCTTCGTCTTCGCCTTCGAGATGCAGTCCACGAGCTGCTCCTCGTCTTGCTCCTCGTCGTTCACAACCTTCCAGATGCTCATGCGGCGCAGTTCCGAGAACCCGCTCACGCCCTTGTTGTACGTCTTGAGCTGCACGCCCTCCTTCTGGAACGTGATGTCCGGGAAATTGGTGTCCAGCAGCGGCTGCTCCTCCTCGCCGCTCTCGAGATACACGTAGAACGTGTAGTCAAAGTACAGCATGACGAGCACCACGCCGCCGATGTAGATCTTGCTCGCGATGGCTTCCACATCCTGCGCGTCATGAACAAGCCCACCAGGTTAACTCCATGCTTGCTGAGTGCAGTATGATCCGTCGCGCACCTTGAGAGCTGGACACTTGTCCATCCCGAGCTCGAAGAAGCACTCGATGGCGTCGTCCTCGAGCCACTCGCTGATGCGGTTCGCGCTGTCACCAAACGTGCCGCCGTTCACCGCCAGGCTCTGCACGAACTGCTCGGCTCTCGAAAGCTCTCCCTGGATCGCAGGCACGACCGTCGCGAGGTGCTCCATCGACGGCGTGAAGAGCGACGTCGCCGGCATCTTGGAGACCTCGCACATGAATGTCTACCAAGAAGACGTCGTCAGTCGATCGGTACGCCACCAAGTCAAGCAAGTAGCAGATACGACGTACCAGTGCGCTCTGCTGTCGTCGCAGCATCGGGATGATCACCGGGATGTCCGGCAGCTCGAGCTTCGGGCCGAGGTCGACGTGGCCGTTGTAGCACCAGTTGCCGAAGCGGAAGAGCACCTCGCGCAGACTCTGGCTCGAGCTCGTGTCGCCTTCCACGCGCGGCGTCCGCCGGATGAGGAATGTCTGGTTGTACCCCGTGCCGCTCACGTCCTTGCACTGCACCTTAAGCGGCTTGGGCGGACTCGCGTTCCTGCCGGGCTTCATGGCTTGCCAGAGCGTAATCTTCTTCATGTTGGTGCAGTCGTCGTCGCGGTACGTCTTCAGGTGGATGCCCTGCAGATGCGCCGAGAGGTCCGGGAAGCGCACATCGAGCAGCGGCTGCTCGCCTTCGCCCTCCTGGAGCACGACGTAGAAGCTGCGCTGGTAGTAGATCACCAGCAGCACGAGGCCGCGCACGAACGTCTTGCTCGCGACGAAGTCGACGTCGTCGAAGCACTCGTAGCCGCCGCTCTGCAGCTCGAAGAAGTTCTTTGCGTCGCTGTCCTCGTCGACCCACGCGAACTCGCTCGCCGCCTTCACGAGCTTCTTCTCCATGCGCTCGCTCCCGAGCTCCGCGCCGATGAAGTCGAACACGTCGTAGAGCGTCTCAAGTGGCACCGAGTAGGGCGACGTGGCGGCCATCGCCTTCCACTCGCAAAGGTACTGCAGCGAGCCCTGCTGCTTCTGCAGCGCCGGGATCACCACAGGCAGGTCCGCGAGCTCGAGCGCAGCACCCCCGAGGTCCACTTTGCCCGCGTAGCACCAGTTACCGCAGCGGAAGAGCACCTCGTGCAGGCTGCTCTTGCTCGAGCGCACGATGTACGTCTGGTTGTAGCCGTGGCGGAGCGCGACGACGTTAGAGGACGGCGCGTCGTCCTCCTCCACCTCCTCAGCGGATGCTGGGCGCGCCTTGGACGCGGCTTTGGCGCCTACGTGGTCGTCGCGTCCGTCGCCTCCGCCCTTCGCCTCCATGCTCGCTCGCTCGCTCTCGATGCGTCAAACTGGGAATGTATGGCGATGTGCCTTGAAGATCGCGCCTCTTCGACAGCACCACACCACTTACACACTAAAAGGAAACCACCATAAAAAACGTACCTGTAGTAAAAAAAATGGCCTCCGAGACCTCCAAGACCTCCGAGACCTCCGATGTATGAGACCTCCGTATACGACGACGTAGCAACCAGAGGCGCAACTGAATCATGCAGGAGCACACAGCAGCAGGCTCTGCGTGAGGTGCGCCACCACGACGACGCCAACATTCGGAAGCGCTGGGTTGCTGCGATTTCTGAAGATGCAACACCAAGCAAAGCAGCCGCCTCCTTCGAGTACCGCGACGATCTCGCAAGCAACTGAGATACCACAGGCACGTGACACCTTCGAGCGAGAGCAGAGAGGTCATGCGTGTATGTATGCACAAGACTTTCGCCACCGCCAGCAGCTCCCAGCGAGAGAGATGGGAGACACCTGAGCGCATCTACCACTTGTGCGGCTTCGCCCACGCGCCAGCGGGCGCTGGTGCAGGCGGCGTGTCTGACGGAGCGTCCGGCGTCGGTCCAGACTGCCCAGGTGGGGGTCCCCACGCGTCTCCCGTCGCGGTCGTCGTCGCTGTCACAGTCGTCTGCTTGATCACCGCAGCGGTGTTGCCGCCCCACGCGACGGTCGTCGACGTGGTAGTCGTCGTGATCGTTCTCGTCGCTGCCGTGGCATGGAACGCGCCCGGCTGCTGGCGCACGCGCTTGCCGCGGATCAGCGCCTGGATCTTGGCCGCCGCCTGCGCCTCCGTGAGTGGGAGCGCCTCCGGGAACGCCGTGCCGATCTTCACGCGGTCTCCGCGGCCGAAGCTGAAGCACTTGATGTTGCACAGGTACGGCCCAAGCTGCACGTGGTTCTCCTCCTTGCCGTTCAGGAAGCAGAGCGTGTAGAGCGCGAGCTCAAACTCGGGGCTCACGCCGATGAGGCTCGTGGACACGGGCTTGATGTCGCGCTCCCAGCTGAACTGGATCGTCACGAGCTGCTCGTGGTCGTACGGCTCCGTGAACTTGCGGCCGCGCTGCTTGGGGCGGATGTACCCGCGGTAGTCGAGGCGGCCGTGGCGCTCTTCGTTGTAGAGCTGGATCCAGTTGTGGCAGCCACAGATCTTGCCCTGTGGTGGAGGTGGAGGTGATGATGGCAGCAGCAGGCGTGAGCAAGTGGTGGGATAACAGGCGAGAGCTCCACTGAGGAACGTACGTCGCGCTCCTCGCCGACGAACACGTGCTCAAAGCCCGACGAGTCGTTCGAGGCTTGGCGGCGGTAGAGCCCGAACCAGATGTAGTCGAGCTTGCGCTTGAACGCGCGCATGTCGCCGCTGAACTTCTTGTTCTTCGTGAGCCACCTGCACGCAGGTTAGCAGCAACGAGTGAGAGGTGGTTCCGGAGAGAGGCAGCAGAATGGCGCGGGTGGCGTACGCATGCACGTAGCGCATCGGCGCCGTCTCAACGACCGCGTTGAGGAACGCGTTGTTCTCCACGAGCTCCTCTTCCGTCACGTCCTCCGAGATGCCCGTCTGAGTCGTTCGCAGGTCTCCACACAGTTAGTTACCAACCACAGCAATGCACTCATGCTCTGCTGGTGCAACGCACGCCGCGCTCGTAGTTGTCGAGCAGGTCGTAGAAGAGACGGAAGGTGCGGCGCTCGAACACGCACGGGTCCACGAACGTGAAGAGCCGCTCGCTTGCGTAGTCACCGTGCTCCCACATGCTCTTGCCATCCTGCAGGTTGATCTTGTAGTCCACGTCCGGCTCGAGGCTGCGCCGCATTTGTCACAGTGAGTGTCGAAGCCACTAAGAACCTTCAACGCTGCAGACGCACCGGTTGCTGTCGAGCGTCCAGAGGCGCGAGCACGCGAGCGACAGATCGCGCAGCTCGGCGGCTGCAGCAGGTGCGTAAGTGAGTCGGTCGTGAGTCACGCGAGCTCCCATAGTCCAGCAGGCAAAGCTGGACGCACGCGTGGGGTTCACGGCAGCCATTGCAGCGAAGAGGAAGGCGATGAAGAAGGAGGCGAGGAGCAGGAAGCTGGCGACGTGGGCGGCGGCGCGCGAGTTCGCGAGTGAGAGCGGCGGCGGCGCTGGCTCGCGAGCGCACGCACGTGGGTGAATCTGGTCACTCCGGCTAAGTGCGACAGCGCTCAGATCGCGAAGCACCTGCTCAGCGCTGAGTTAATGTGGGGCGTCAAACACCATGAGCGCTGCTTCTTCACGAAGCCACCGCCTTCATCGCCAACAACAACCACCTTCACCACCAGCAACAACCATCTTCACCACCACTTTTACCACCAGCATGAGCACCATGAATAACATGAGGTGAGACACTCGACTGATGAGAGGTAAAAGATCGTACGACCAGTTCAACCAGAATCACGGATTCCTGGTTCCAGTCGTGCGCTTCCGGCACTCAGCGACTCCAGTCGTCGACATGCACGGCGCCTCCTGTCCGGCTGTGATCGACGGGCGCCACGCACACGCACATCAACAACCAGCAACACGCACAAGTCCACCTCGTACAATACTCGGCCGTTCATAATCGCACATTCTTGTGGTCCGGAAATAGAGCGAAACAACTGGCGGCCCTACTCTTTCGAAATCGCTTACCTCTCAAGAACGATGTTTGAAGTCTGTTTATTGAATACAGAAAATGCATGCATTCCCTCTCATCTTTTACTCACTCTATAAATAGATGCTGATATCTGCCACGGTTTGGCCATTTCGCTCTATTTTTCGCCTGTTTGGCCAAAAGGCACTCGACGACGTCCGTCCACCACCTCACTTCGCCATCTCCGCCATCGCGCGCACTCACTCCTCAGGATGCTCCGCACGGCGCTGTTCACGCGGCGCGCGCTCGCCCGCCGCGCGTTCACCAGCAGCCGCCCAGCTGCGTTCGCGGCGGACGGCAGCAGTCCTAGCGACAATGGCGGCGCCTTCGCTGACTTCCTACCCGTCGTGCCGCCCGAGTGCCTGCGCGTGCAGGCGCCGACGGCGCTCTCTCAGCGACCGCCCGGGCCCAGCTCCTTCACCGAGATGTTCCGCATGATGTCGCCCTACATCAACTTCCACCGCGGCTCCACCATGGTGCTCCACCTGCCCGGGCAGCTCGTAGACTCGCCCCTGTTCAGCGCCGTGATGCAGGACATCGCGCTACTAAACACGTTCGGCGTCAAGCTCGTGCTCGTCGCCGGGTCGCGCCCGCAGCTCAACCACCAGCTGGCGCTACGTCAGCTCTCGCAGCGCTTCGACTGTGGCATGCGCATCACCGGTCCTGAGGAGCTTAAGTGCGCTATGGACGCCGCCGGCTCCGTGCGCTTCCAGATCGAGAGCTTCCTCGGCCGCGGTATCGTCAACGCGCCCGGCCGCGCGCGCGCGATCAACGTCACGTCCGGCAACTTTATCACGGCACAGCCCGTCGGTGTACGCGGCGGCGTGGACTTCAAGAACACGGGCGAGATGCGCCGCCTCAACACCACCAAGGTGCGCGAGGCGCTCGACAACGGCGACATCGTGCTCATCTCGAGTATCGGCTACAGCGCGAGTGGCGAGGTCTTCAACTGCGTCTCGGAGCAGGTCGCGAGCAAGTGCGCCGTGCAGCTGCAGAGCGACAAGCTCATCTTCCTGCACGACGGCGAGGAGCTTATCGACACGCGCACGAACCAGAAGGTGCAGGCGCTCATCATCCAGCAGGCGCAGCAGTACGTGGAGATCGCGGGCAAGGACCCGAACGCCAGCGCGGACTTCCTCATGTACCTCAAGCAGTCGATCCTCGCGTGCGTGAACGGTGTGACGCGCTCGCACCTTGTGAGTCGCAACGTGGACGGCGGGCTCTTGCAGGAGCTCTTCACGCGCGACGGCGAGGGGCTCATGATCACCAAGCACATGTACGAAGGCGTGCGCATGGCGAAGACGAGCGACATTGTAAGCATCATGCGGCTCATCCAGCCGCTGCTCGACGAAGACGTGCTCGTGTCTCGCAACCAGGAGCAGATCGAGTCGAACGTGCACACATTCGCGGTCGTGGAGCGCGACGGCGCGATCATCGCGTGCGCAGCGCTGCAGCCGTACGAGAACAACTTTGCAGAGATGGCCTGCGTGGCGGTGGACCCAGCGTACCGGAACCTCGGCAAGGTGAGCGAGTGTGTTTGTTGTGTGTGGCGAAGAGAGGCGTCGGACTCACGGTCGTGCTGGTGGTGGCGAGCAGGGCAATGCGCTGCTGGGCTTCATCTTGCGCAAGGCGCGCTCGATGGGTGTCGACAAGCTCTTCGTGCTGACGACGCGCACGTCGCACTGGTTCATGGAGCGAGGATTCGAGACTGCGTCGGTGGAGGACCTGCCTCCGTCCAAGCGCGCCAAGATCGACCTCAAGCGCCAGTCCAAGGTCTACCTCATGGACATCAGCTGCAAGCGAGCATTGGACGAGAAAGAGCTGCTCTACCACCTCTCCTGAGAGCCCTCCAGCCATCACCAATAGAAGTAATCCTGTTGTCGGTCGGCAGCACCGACACGACGCCAAAGCCGATCGTTCTCACACGCGCAGCACATCTTTCTGTTGGCAGGCGAAGCCCGTGTACCCTTGAAAGCACTGGCAGCTCCCGGTCTTGTAGTTGCAGATGCCACGGTTCGAGCACTCGACGAGACACAGGTTTCCTTCGCCGCCGACCAAGTGACCTCCTGGTGTCGTCACTCCTTGGCACTTCGTCTCGTCCGCATCTGTGCTCGGGTCGTTCCCGATCGGACAGTGTCCTGACACGGCACGCGCATTGTCAGTACACCATGAGGGTGGAGCGCATCAAAGACCAGGCAACACCAACGCTTGGAGCAGTCGGCGCCGAAGAACTCTGTCGTCTGGATCTCGCCACTCCCAGTGCCGACAGCCCACGTCGAGTCACATGCACAGCCAAAGATCCGCGATTCGTCCCACGTCGACGTCATCTGCCAGGCATCGGATGCAAGTCAGCAAGAGAGGTCAGATCGCTGCATCAAACTGGTTCATCCAAGCCTCTCAGAGCAGAATTGATGCAATGCTCACCGATGCGCCGCTGTAGGTGGTCGGGTGGGACAGCGGTAGTGCGTTCGAAGTGCGAGCCAACTCGCGCATGCTCAGGCACGCGCCTCGCCCGCTGCATTTGTTGGGGCATCCGACTGCAAGAAACAGCACCCGCGCACTGTCAGTCTACCTATCGAGCCAGGCACGACATTGTTCGAGTTGCTCGAAAGTAGCGACTCACTTCGATCACACGCGCTCCCCGAGAACCCAGTGAAGCAAATGCACTTGCCCACTTCGCGATCGCAGATCCCCATCCCCGAACACTCTTCTAATTTGTCGTGTGCGGTGACCGAGTCCGATGGGATTGCTGCCCACGAGAGCCCTGACGGACAGACCCCTGCACCATCACATCAGAAGCAAACCTGAGAAGTTAACACACCATGCACGCGCAAGACCAGCGCTGTTCTCACTCTGCTTCAGTTACGTACGCGTGGTGCAGTCTGGTGAGCGGTAGGAAGTCACGTCACGAGGAGACCCCCAGCCGTCGTCGCAGATGCAAGCCTTGGTGAATAGTGTGCACGTGCCGTGGCCGTTGCAGTCGTTCACATACACGCAGCCTTCACCCGCAACCGACTGGGACTCTTCGATCACATTGTTCGTCACGGCGTCGCGCGTGCGAATCGTGTAGATGCCGGTCGTGTCACCTGATGGAGTGGTGATGCCGCTGAAGCGCACTGATAGACCATACATCGGCGCGATACTTGCGCCAGAGACTGTGAGCGTCAGCTGACGCCCCACCACCGTCACAACAGTGCTTCCAGGCGGGATGCCAATGTGTGCGCTTGCAACAGGTAGTGGAGCTGAGCTCACGATGTACCCGACCGGGAACTCGATTTCGATCGCCCCGCCGTCTGGGATCGTGGCTTCTGTGGTGAGCGTCAGTATCACGGATGTTGCTGTGTTGGGCACCAGGAGAGTGGGCCGAACGCGGCCAAACGCAAGCTTCTTCTTCACGATCGGAGTCCCCGTCACGGCTGTGGATTGCTCGAAGACTTGTCCGAGGCTGTCAGTGAAGCGAATCGTGTAGCTCCCAGCGTCTGCGGTGCAGTAGTCGAGCAGGAACTGGTCGCACGACGTTCCAGGATTCACGATGTCCTTCACGATGAAGCTCCTCGCTGCTCCAGCCGTGAGCGGGCCAGACCCGAGTGTCAGTGTGACGGTGTTTGTTGCAGGCGTCTTCGTCATCACAAGGTTTGCCGACGGGATATTGCTCACAGTACCGAGGGTCGCACTGCTGACCGAGTATCGCGATGGGAATACGACAACGATCTGCGAGCTCGCCGCCAAGTACGCGGCGTTCGTGAACTCGACGGTGTACGAAGTCAGACTGCCAGCCAAGTAGGAGCCGGGGGTGAATTTCGAGGAGGATGAAAGCGTCGTGCTCGCGAGCGACGGACCCGCCACTGTTGTCTGTTCCTCGTAGATGTTGTTGTACGCGTCGCGCGTGCGGATAGCGAACGACGATCCAGTGTTCTGCGCCGCCGGGTGGATCACGCCGCCGAAGGTGACAGAGACAGCTCCCCCTGCCCCGACTGTCGCGCCCGCGATTGTCAGTCGGATCGTAGACGTCAGCACCTGCACCGCGGTGGATGTAGTACCGATCCCGACCCAGCCCGAAACAGTGATGCTCGCCGCTGAGAGCACATAGTTGCTGGCTGGCAGAGTCGGGAACTGGAGCTCCACGCGACTCCCGGCGCGGAGGGCGACGGTCGTCGTGAACGACAGTGTGTACGCGGCAGCAACTCCCGCGTTTGGATGTGAGGCGGCCACCGTGGCCCCCGTGAGTGTCTTCTTCGTGATTGGCGAGCCGGCGATGCCGGTGAGGAATTCTATGGTCTGGCCGAGTGCGTTGAGCGTGCGGATCGTGTATGTGCCCGTGGTGCCTTCGCCTATACAGTGAAAAATGACACAGAGCGTCAGCCACGCAGAAATTGTCAGTCACCAAACGACGGCTGATGAGTGCACTCGGAAGTCAGTTGCGCAGCGTGCCTGGGTTGGAGATGCCGTCGATCGCGAACGCGATGCTGCTGCCCGCGACCGACGCGCTCGTGGCGATCGTGACCGTCGCCACCGACATCGCCGGCGTGGATGCGGCGGTGCTGGAACTGTGGACGCCGCTCGTGATGGTGATCGCACCCGTTGCCACGTAGAAGCCTGCGGGGAAAAACACTGCTATGACGCCACCCACGGGCACGTCGATGCCGTTTACGAACGTCACCATGGCGGAGCCTGTGGTACCGGCGACCAGCGAGGACGGCGTGACGGACGCCGAGGTGATGGCACCGGATGCACAGAGCGGCGCATTGAGCAGCAGGATCCAGCGCAGTATCTTCATCGACGAACTTGAAGTGATAGTGAAGTTTGTCTTCGGATAAATACGATATCCGATTTTATGACTCGTACAAATGTTCAATTTAATGTACCGTACAAAACCAAATATCGAACCAACCTTTTATCCTTTGGGGAAGGGTAAAAATAGATTGGTAAACGAACTATTCGATTTGTACTAAACGAATAGTCCTATTGTTACAAATAACAATAGGATTTATTCGTTTAGTACAAAGCGAACTAATCGAATAGTCTATTATTACATGAACAATAGGACTACTCACTAGTATATCTCAAAGGCGATGGCCACCTGCCCCAAAAATGCTCGAAATAGTGGCGCGTCGCCTTTGAGATATTCAAGCTCGAGATGTTCTCAATAATGGCCGGGGTCTGAATTTTGGTCTGGGGGTTTGGTGTGACCCCGCCACTCCACTGTGCCGGGTTCAAATCCCCCCGCGTGAGTGATTTCGCAGCATGCAGTATGTTAGGGGTTGTATTCTGTTTCGCAGTGCTGCGGCATGACGCGCGGTTATGGTAAATTTTATACA
>JAASFH010000324.1:0-22307 GCA_023333695.1 Globisporangium yorkense
TGTTGGGAGAGTGTTCGTTGTTCCTTTGCTGATCAAAGTCTTTTCTCAGCCGTTGTCTCGACTCTCTCGCTGGGTGCTGATCAAAACTCGAGGGACAACGTACTCGGATGCGTATCGTGCATGCGCGGATGGTCGTCGATGACACGAGTCAATACACCGAGTCGCTCGCTCTTCACTCTTCGCTCGTGTACGGCCAGCAGTTGCAATCCATGCACAATCGACACCATGGTGATCGTTCGAAGCAGGGCCCCTCGCTTTCAGTGCTCGGATTTGAGCCTAGGAACACCTCTGATGTCAAAGGACAGTGCGCTTCATTGTGTGTGGTGAGGTTGTGATCATGAACTCGAGATGGCACCAGTTCTGGGAAACTCAATTATGATAAAACCAAGGATTCCAAGCTCAATTTCAGTAACCGCGCGTCGTAATACATTCACCGCGCGTCTCCCGTCATTTCCAACAGCGTAAACGCCCGAGCTGCAGGCGACGATGGCGGCGCCGTGGCCGGCGGCGCCATACTTGACCGGCCCCGCACTCTTCAGCAGCGGCGCGGCCGCCGGCATCAGTACCACCACCACTGCTCTCCGCACTCCCCAGCGACGGCTGCTTCCGCACCCGCAGCCGCTCGCCGTCGACTCCACGCGCCACGTCTTCGAGCCACTGCGGCAGCAGACGCCCGTGGCGCGGAGCGCGCTGGCGGCGCCGCACAGCCGCGCGTTCCAGTTCCTCGACAGCGAACTCTGCGAGCTGGGCGATGGCGGCAATAGCAGCAGCAGCGCAATCAACTACTTTGGCTCGGGACCGCCGCCGCTCCTGCTGCGTCCAACGTCGGCGAACGCGAACGTCGTGCTGCCTGGGGAGGCGATCGTGCCGCCGCAGCTCCGCGATGAGCAGCTGCCGCTTGTGCAGGCGCCGCGCATCGGTCCGCCGCCGTTCCGAATGCCGTTCGCCGAGAGCTATCAGCAGGAGGTGGATGACGCGCACTCGGCGGGCAGCGGCGCTGGGTTCCAGGTGGCGCCTGGGAGTGGTGGTGGGAGCGGTGGAGAGGGGCAGCGCGCAAAGATGCCGACGTCGCACGTGGCGTTCGTTCCGTTCTCAGCGCCGCCAGCGGAGCAGTGGCCGGTGCTCGACCCGTTCAACAACGGCGACCGCGTCGGCGTCGGCAGCAGCAGCTACAGCACCACTACCACCAACAACGCGAGCAGCTATAGCGACAAATACTCGAACGGCTATGGTAGCACTGCGAACAGCTACAATAGCAACAACCTGAAGAGCTACGGGAATGGTGCGAGCAACTACGACAACAACAACAGGAACAGCTACAGCAGCAGCTACGGTGACGACGCGAACAGCTACGGCAACGATGCGAACAGCTACAGCAATGTGAAAGGCTACGACAACACCGTGAGCAGCTACAGCAACCAAGTGAGCAACGGCAGCACTTCCGCGGACAGCTACGAGAACGGGACAAGCAGCTACGAGAATGAGGGAAGCACCTGCGGCGCTGGTGTGAGCAACTACAGCACCAGTGCGAACAGCTACGACATCGGGACGAGCAGCTATGACAATGGGGTGAGCAACTACGACAATGGGGCGGATAGCTACGACATTGGGGCGAAAAACTACAGTAACGGTGCAAGCAGCACCAACCAGTTCGCGGCGGCAACGTGGACTCGCGAGCAGCATTTCGCGCCGGCGGCTTCGACGATCAATCCGTGCTTCAGTGATACGACGCTGTACCAACCCAAGCCCAGCGTGTTCGGTGGCTTGCAGCAAACAGTGCATGCAGCGCAGCAGGAGAGAGGCCAACGGCTACCGGTCATGCGGGATGCATCGGGTGACATGCTGTCCAGCTTCGTGCCACCGGATCTCCCACCGATTCGAAGTGGCGCTGGCGATTCGACGGGTTCGCCTTGGCAGATGAACTCGTCGTCCGTATCGAATCCGGGAGCGAGTTTGGAGCACTATTCTCAAGCATCGGCTTCGCTGGCGCATCTTCGGCAAGTGAGTACGGCGGATATGAGTATCGAAGAGCAGAACGAGGAACTGAATCGGGCTGCCAGAACGCTGATCAGCGATGAGTTCCTTCGTGGACTGAGCGATGCTCACATCTTCGGGCATCCGACGGGACCGACGCGCCAGGACTCGCTGCCGAATCCGCTGCTCTCGAAACAAAGGCAATGGCCGCCACAACAACAGCCACAACCTCGTTCACAGCAGCAGCAACAACAACCGCAGCAGCAGCAGCAGTACAGCTACTTGAAGACTGGAGTTCCCGCGCAGTCTAACGGACACATGCAACCCTCCGGGGCCAATCGTGTAGCAGGCGGTGCACCTTCCCACGCGGCACAACGCGTTGCGGTCAGTGTGGTGGTGGGGGCGAGTTTGCCGATCAAAAAGAAGATGCCTGCGAAGCGGAAGCGAGCGAAGAACACCGGCGTCGCGGACCATCGGTCAGCGCGGGTGCCTGTTCCATCGTTCCCGATGACCAACTTTGTGGCAAAGCCACCTGACTCGTCCGCAACAGATTCGTCGGTCTGGCAACACTCGATGCTGCCAGCGAATGGTGCGAGCAACACGGTCGCGAGACCGGGTGCTGCGTTCGCAGCAGCTTCATTCGGATCGAATCCAGCGCTTGCACCTCCGATGAACAAGAAGAGTGCGCCAAGACCGAAGGTTGTAATCGCACCAGGGTCGTCAGTGCAAACATCGATGCCGTCAATGGGTGCGACGGTTCCAGTTCCGACAACTTCTACCAGAGCGACTCCAAAGCCCAAGAAGAGAGCGAGTGCTGCCAGGACCAAAGCGGTGGAACCGGCGCTTCCGACGGGTTTCGTTCAGCAAGGATGGTTCGTCCCGGACTCGGACGCGAAGAAGAAAGCGCCACCTGCAAAGCGGAAGAAAATAGAGAAGCCTCCGACGAGCAGACCCCGCAAAGCGGCAGCAGGAGCAAAGAAAGGAGGCAAACCTGTCGACACTCCGCAACTTTCTGCGCATATCGAGTTTCCCGGTGTACAATCTGCTGACACGACGATCCCAAGTGGGTCGCCGTTCGCAGCAGCAACAGCAGCACTAGCGCCAGCGATTGCACCTACGGTGCCGCACCCGGTGATCGCGCCCGAGATGGGATTTGTACTCAAATCGGTTGAGCAGCAGCATCCGCTGTCGGTCCCCACAACGGCAGTATCTACAGACAAGAAAACAGATGCATCGACAGCGACCGATGTTGGATCCGATGTGGTGTGGACGAGACCAACGAGCGGCGCAGTTCCAGCACCCACAGCAGAGCTCGTGGTATCGCAGGCTGCATCCTCGCAGGCTCCAAGCCACCCGAACAACACCATCGTGATCTTTTGCAAGCGAGACTTCCTACGGTACCAGGCGGTGAAGTTGTGGAAGAAGTACCAGGAGAAGAAGAAGAAGATGGAGTTCCAAACCGTGCAGGTGCTGGGCAAGCGCACGCGGTATGTGAACTCCAGGTACGAAGATGACGCCCAAAAGCCAGCGGTACGTCCATAAGCTGCGGTCGAGGTGGCATTGAGTAGTGGATGCTGACGATGTAGTTGTTGCTCTACTCTCTCTGTCTTCAGACGACACAGAAGAAGAAGAAGGCAAAAGCGAAGAAGCGCGCTCGAAAGTCCGAGAACGGAAGCGTGAACGAGCTGAAAGAAGACAGATTTGAGATCCTCGACAGTCCGGACCAAGTGAACGCGGTGCTTGCGCCTCCTGCAGCTTCGCGAGTCCACCAAGAGCTCAAGAATCAGACAGAGTCGTCTCCACCAATCCAACAATCAGCTCATCTGGTTGAGACCACGCCGGTGCAGCGAATCGAAGTCTCGGATGACGAGATGATGGAGTTGGTGATCCCGGCAAAGCTCGCAGAGAGTGCCGGGAAAGCAGCGCTCACAGCAGTCCCAACGGCGGCGTCTTCAACGATCGGTCGGCTTCCGGAGGGTACAGCAGTGCCCACACCAGTATCGACAACCGAACAAAGCACAGTCGAGGCGATAGAGATAGTGTCACCAACGACTCTGCAGAGCACTGCGCGCGTGGCAATAGTGACCGAGATGGCAGCAGTTTTGAAGGCGACTGAGAGTACGGAGGCGATGACGTCTGCGGAGACTGAAGACAGCGTTGTGGTCGATGTGGCAACGCCAGCTACTCCAACTTCGAGTGTCGAAGCGAACTCTGATATGAGTGCATCACCAGCGACTTTGACAGCAATGATGAAGAGCGAGGAGAGTATGAAGAGCTCAGTGATGGCCACGGCGATGAAGATAGCAGAGGACGGGGGGAGCGGAGTGGATGCGACGAAAGTGCCGACAGCTTCGGATGGCGTGCGAGGCGCAGAGGAAGTCGTGGCGACTGCACTTGCAGTGTCAGCCGAGATGGAGTCGAGTCAGAGTGTAGCGGAAGTGGCGGCGACAACACCTCAGATGCCCGGAAGAGGCTTCGAGAGCGTTGGAGCAGAGGCAGGGCCAGCAGCCACAACAATCGAGGAAGGCGCAGAAGACACGTCGACGAGAGCGGCGCGAGTGAACAGTGCGCAGATCGCTCAGAATCTGGTGGTGTTGATGACACCAATGACATTCGAGCAGAGTACCGAGGCGGTGGCGAGGTCAGCGGCGTCTTCGGTCGCCCCAACGAGCGCGAAGGACGTCGCAGTGGAGACAGAACCAGGGTCACCAGCGGCTATGCAAGCAGAGATCGCGACGCTCACCACAGCAGAATCATCGAATGACACACAGGGCGTGCAGGATGCCTTGGCTGCGGCAGCGTCAGCGCCTGAGAAGATCACGCCGAGTGCACAAGTCGTGGCGATTACAGCCGCCTCTTTGAGCGATGCGCAGAATGGCGAGGCTGCGACATCGCCAGCGGCGCCAGTGAAGAGTGAGCAGAGCGCAGTAGTCACGACGGCGAGGGCATCAGAATCGGCGACGATCAAGCAGAGTGCAGAAGTTGAGGAGGCTGCAACTGCGCTGTCGGGTGCTCCTGCGAACCTGGTGGCGGACGAGAAGACATCCGCAGCACCACCGCAGATCCACCAGAGTGCAGCGGATCTGCACACGGACGTGACGACGGCACCACCAAGTGGCGAGCAGCATGTGGCGCTGGCAACAGCGACAGAGATCGAGCAGAGCGAAGAGATCGTTGGGGCAAAGCCACCACCATCGCCTGCAGTCGCCACCTTCGAAGCCAACCAGCGAACCTGCGACGTCAGAACACGTTCGAGCGGCACCAGCTCCCCCACCCTGACCGACTTGTAAGAACACAACGTGCTCTGCTGCACTCACTCTCACTTCTTGCTGTGCGTTGATCGATCCCCCACCTCAAATGACCTCCTACTTGTCCGCACTCAAACAGTGAGTCATACAAGCAGATCAACCAAGACACGCGCGCGCGCGACGACCGAATTGGAGAAAGCAGACCTCGTCGAGTGTATTACTACAGCCTCTATTCCAAGGTCAACGTTCACGCAAGCCCCCAATCCACTGTGAGTTCGCCCGCGGCGAGCGCCCCGACACCGAGTCCGGACGCGCGCGCCGCGTTCAGCTTTTCAGATGCGCCGGCTTTCGCACTTGGGGGGCGGAGGACCGCGCGAGAAGCCCCCACGCCGCAGACAGACGACCGACCGACCGCGACCGAACTGAACCGACCTGCAGGCGCCTAGTTGCGCTTCTGCTGCTGGCGGAAGCGGGGCGGAGCCGCGCGGTTGCGGCGGCCCTCGACCGAGCGCACGCGCACGATGCGCTGGTGGATCGCCGCCTCGATGCAGTAGTAGTTCTTGATGTAGATCTTCGGCAGCGCGTACGACTCGTACACCGAGCACTCCTTCAGGTCACGGATCGCCGACTGGTCCACAATGTTGCTGCACGATACGCACACACAACACTGTCAGCTTACACGTCGGATATCATAGCGTTTGTCACCACCAGTGCTATGTGCCGTGTCTGTAAGTGTGCGAGTGTGGGGAGTCCCAATACGCCAAACGCCGCTGTCTCCTGCCACTTCGCAGCAGCTGCAGCCAGCCACCGCCTGTATGCCTGTAGTGTCGTGCTGCGCCGGTCGTCGCGGCCTCTGTATCTCTTCGCTGATCTGTTCGCTGGCTGCTGCTGCTGCTTGCGCGGACGGGCGACTGGCTATTGGGGCGCATGGGGACCCACGCTTCCACTCTCTCTCTCTCTTATACACTCACACAGCATGCACTGATGCACTGGTGGTGCGTGCCAACTGCACACACATCTGCAGGAGACGCACCGGACGACGAAGCGCTTGATGGCCTTGTCCTTGGGGATGAGCTTGGCCGTGCTCACGCAGTGGACGCGCTTGACGTGGCCGCGTCCCTTCTTGTTGCGGCCGTGGTTTCTGCGCTTCACAGTCATGTTGCCTCCTCCGTTGCCGTTCTCCAAATTGCACCAGCCAAGTGCGCCGCGAAGCCTTGCGCCGAGCGCGAAGCTCTTGGAACCAACCACCGCCACCCAAAAATCGGGTGGCCGCTGATTGGACGAAACATACATTTTCAGTTGTGGACGCTTGGAAGTTGGGTTATTAAGGTACTAGTCAGAGTCTTTTCAGTATTTACAGGTAGGTAAAGCGCATCTTACAAAAATAATTTCAAAAATAGCCCATTGTTGCGCATCATTCGGAAATCGAATAGTGACAAAAGGCAGGGTCACTCCGTTCACATGAGGAAGCTACACTTAAAGCTCTTCCTCCTGTGCGTGCTGCTCCTGGGCAGAACAGGACGGAAGATGAGAGCGACGAAGGTGACCTTTTCGGTATGTGTCTGCTGCATGTGCATCCAGCGTATGTAAGAAGACGGAAGGTGTCTCGCGCTTTGCTTCGCTATGCGAGCTACTTACATCTATGAAGATGACACACCTCAAGTGGATAATGTATGAGGAACAAGCCTTCATGAACGGCGGCTCATTTCTTTGGGACGAACATGGTGGCACCTTGGTGGTGCTCATGACGGTGGCAGTGCTCTTGGCAGGCCTTCTTGCTGGTAGACCACCACACAGAACCTCGCGGCCTGTGCTTCCTTGGTTCGTTGCTGACGCGTTCACTCGACCAGTGCCAGAAAACCATGCAGGATACGCCATCACCACCACCACACGTGAACACACGGCTGCAGCAGAAGATCATCAACACAATCGCCTCCGTCCTCTCTCGGCGGCGGCGCGTGGGCGACGCCCGCGACCGCAGAGCCCGAAGGTCGTTTTATTCGGTGGGCACTTAGGGTCCTCGCCGCCTTCGCTCTGGAGTACCAGCAGCAGCAGCAGACAGCGAGGGACGGCGGAAGCGTGTCTCGGAATGGGAGGGTGGCGACTCTACTTCAGGTGCTTCATGATCTGTGGCACAGACTGCGCTCGTCGGACAGTCACACACACACACACACACACGATCATGACGTCGAAGTTAGTTGGCCGCTGTTTCAAGACCACTCCGCCTCACTCAGTCTCGCTAGCGAGAGACGTACGCATTTGTCGATGCAGTGGAGGTAGTCGAAGTACTGGCCGTCGCACGCGCCGACGCCCTTGGCCGCCACGCGCGCCACGCACGCCTCGTACTTCTGGAAGTAGTCGGCGCACTTGGGCTTGCACGCCTCGCGGATCTGCGGCATCACGTCGACGGGGTCCTCTCCGGCCTGCACCAGCAGGCAGCGCTACTAGTTAGCGTCGCGCGTTCCTAGGAAGGAAGGGAGGGAGGGGAGGAAGCCCATTCCGGTGGTCTCTCTCATGCATCCACCCACACGCACGCACGCACCATGGCTGCAGCACTTCCTTGTTGTTCACGGGAGGGGCGGCGCGTGGAAATGAACGGCTCCAAAAGACCTGTTTGATCGCCACTCAGATCTGATTCTTCCGTAATTACACCTCTCGGTTTGTTTTTACGCTCGATTGCGTTTTTACAGACGTTTGTGTGGCCGAAAGGCAGTCTCACCCCCAGAATCGACGCCCACGCCAGCAGCAGCCCACGATGCTCGCCCGCTCCGTGCGCGCGCTCGCCGCCGCGGCCGCCAAGCCGCGCGCCTTCCACGCCTCTGCCGTCGCGCAGAGCGGCGGCAACTTCCCAGTGGTGCGCTGCTGTTAATAACAGCTACGATGCGGGTTTATCAACACGCCGCCATCCACCAATCCTAACACGCGCCAATGACGCTCGCACACGCAGCACCGCGACACGGAGGACAACAACGCGGAGACGGCGTTCGACTTCACGGCGGACAACTACGAGCGCGTGCATGCGATCCTGGACCGCTACCCGGAGAACTACAAGGCGTCGGCGATCATCCCGCTGCTCGACCTGGCGCAGCGCCAGCACGGCGGCTGGCTGCCGCTCGCGGCCATGAACAAGGTGGCGCGCATTGTGGACGTCAAGCCCATCCAGGTCTACGAGGTGGCCACGTTCTACACCATGTTCAACCGGGAAAAGGTCGGCAAGTACTTCATCCAGCTCTGCGGCACGACGCCGTGCATGATCTGCGGCTCGGAGGAGATCAAGACCACGATCGAGAACCACCTCGGCATCAAGGAGGGCGGTACGAGCTTCCTGTCGCCTGAGATAGCGTCGATATGACTCGGCAGCATTCACTCACTCCCTACTGTTTGGGCTCACACAGAGACCACTGCGGACGGCCGCTTCACGCTGCGCGAGGTCGAGTGCCTCGGCGCGTGCTCGAACGCCCCGATGGTGCAGATCAACGACGACTTCTACGTGAGTGTCGATCATGTGGGCGCTGAGTGATGTATGCTGGTAGATGCTGACGGTCTCATGTGTGGCTGCTCTCTGCAGGAGAACCTGACGCCGGAGACGACGCGCCAGCTGCTGGACGCGTGCTCGAAGGACGCGCCGCCGCCGATGAGCAAGTGGGGCAGCCTGCCGATGAACGGTCAGCTCTCGTGCGAGGGACCGCAGGGTAAGACGTCGCTGCTGTGGGCTGAGCACCCGCCGGCGGGCTTCCGGATGCGCCCCGACAGCGAGCTGCAGCCCAAGGTGGACCCGAAGAAGATCAAAGAAGAAATGCTCTACTGAGCGCGTGAGCGGAGGTGACGGCGGTGGCGAGTGGTTCCTCAGCTGGCTGCTGGCACGTGCAGACGTCCGTCGGGAAGAAGAAGCAGGAGCAGGAAGCGCCTGATGTGAATCGCACACTCACTCACTCAGGCGGGACGGAGGCGTAGACGTCCGAAGCTGCAGCCGCCGTCTCCCGCTCGCGTCACGAACAAGAAAATGCAACTCTGTACCCACGCGCTCGTGCGTTCGCAGCTCAGCTCGGCTCGGCTGCGTCTCCCTCCCCATTCCTCAAAACCGCCGTTCTCTAGGCGCTCGAACTCACCACACTCACTCGCCATATTCACTTGCCGAAGAGCAGCGAGCGGCAGAACACGACGGCGGACGCGCTCACCCACCCGATGACATTGCCGAAGAGTAGTCCCGTGCACGTCACGGCCATGTAGTCGGACACCGACACGATGTCGCGCTTGCCCGCTCTCCTCCTGCCGCCTTCTTGCTGGTGCTGCTGAAAGAGCGAAGACCGCGGCCGATAGCAGTAGTACACGCCCGCGAGCCCCACGACGGCGAGCTCGAGCCCGAGCGTGACGCGCGTCGGGCCGATCCAGCCGTACGTCTGCGCGCTTGAACCCACGAGGCCGCTCGAGACCGCCAGCAGCAGCGGCGCGAGCTTGGAGAACGATTCGGCGATGTGCGGCTGCGAGAGCACCACTCACGCGTCAGCCACTTCCGTCCTGCAGCGAGGTGAGCGTCAGATAGACGCACCTTGAGCGCCGGCCCGTAGTGGTCGTAGAGCCGCCGCTTCTCCGGGTCCGAGAGCACCTCGTACGCTGACACCCACACACACCCACAAGAGCTCTCTCAGTATCACCTCTGTCATCGATACTGAAGCTCTCAGCACGCACCCTGCTTGATGCTCTGGAACTGCTCCGGGTCGCCGCTCGGGTTCTTGTCCGGGTGGTGCTTGAGCGCCAGCAGGCGGTAGGCCTTCACCACCGCCGCCGGGCTGCAGGTTCCTCATAGACGCACCCCATCAGCACTCGCCACTACGCAGCACGAAAGAGAGAGCGGTGGTCGCCACACGCACCTGGCGCTCGGATCGACGTCCAGCAGCGCGTAGTAGCACGGCTCCTGCACGTCGTAGATGACGCTGTGCTGGTCCGCGCTCTGCATTTCGCTGGTCGCCGGCTGGCTGTCGATGGACGCGCAGCACCGGAAGGTGCTTCTCTCTTGGGGTCGATCGGGGCTCGTGCGCGTGACGTGACGAGATTCCGAGATTCTGCAGGTCAAAAGCGTCGAATGTGGTGCTCGCAATACAAACTGTAGGATAAAAACTGTTGAGTTAATTTCGCAGAGATTGCTCATGGATACAAAGATGAAGTGTGAATATTCCGAATTAGTTTTTTGTTTGACTGGCGACTTCAACTTGCAACATCGTTCGTCTCGATCGTCTCGACACCGTCAGCTGTTCGAGTGCTTGGGCGATGGCATCACGCAACGCTGTCTGCTGCGCTGTCGATACGCCAAAAGCGCAGTGATCCTCGCTGTTACCCCAGCAGTGGAATCTCTAAACTCGCATTCTCGTATTGGAAGCGGAATCGCCAGTGTCGCCTTTCGTCCGCTCGCTGGTCTTCATCGGCTCGTCCAACCTCTTCGGCCATCGATGCGAATCACGGCGTGGAAGTCTTCGATTCTTCTTCCTGCCTTGCGTCCATCCGTGGCCTTCCTGGTGTCCACCTCCGGAGGTCTTCGTGAAGTGTGCGTGTCATGAGTACACACCTCCAGTTATTTTCGAGTCCTCCACACGCAGCGAAACTTCTTGCGCACGCACACACGCTCGCCGCCTTCACACATCCATCCATCCTCCCGACGACGAACACCACCGCGATGGCGATCAGCCCGCCGAAATGCGCCGTCAGCATGGAACAGCGGCTCGCGGCGCTGCGGCGCGACCAGGAGATCGACGGGCTGCGCGTGTACCTGATCAAGTACAATCTCTTCCCGCGCAACCGCGACCCACACAACTCGCCGATCCGCGTCGAGGAGCTCAAGGAGCTCGTGAAGCACTGGAAGCTGCACCGCCAGCGCGGCTTCTGGCGCGACCACCCGGACAAAGACGATCTCGTGCGCGCGCTGCTGCAGCACATCCGGAGCGAAGCTGCCAGCAAGAAGCGGCGGCAAGAAGCGCAGGACAAGTACCGGAACAAGGCTATGGCCGGCGCCGAGTCGGATCCGAGCACCAGGCTCCGTAGCTTCACGATGCTCTTCGGGAACAGTGCTGTATCTGCTGCTGGTGGTGGTGGACCCGCAGCGATCCAAGACGGCGCGAGAGACCGCGACGCAGAAGACAGCGACAACAGCTCGCTCTTGCTTCGCAGGAAAAACCGGAGCTTCGGCGGCGATCTCTTCTACCAGCGCGGCGACTACGACGAAGGCATGATCTACCTCTCGCGGATCGACCGCAGCAAATTCCGCTCTGAGGACCGCAACCCGCGCGCGGGGCTGCTCACGACGTCCGCATCCGCTCCTATGCCTCTCGACCAGCTAGTTCGCATGGGCAGCGCCAGCGGGGGCTGCACTTCGACTGGTGCCGGTGGCGGTGCTGCTGCAGGAAATGGTGGTACTGGTGGTGCAGCTGACACGGAGAAGTCCTCCGTGCTGTTCTACCACATGCTCGACGCGTCGAACAACTATGGCACCAGCATGAGCGCGAGTCTGCTGACCAAGGAGATGAAGCTGAAGAGCGTCGAGGGGTTCTACAGCATCTCGTGCCACAAGGGCACGGAACTGCAGCTCATCCGCGAAGGCGCGCTCGCGACCATCATCAGCGTGCTCAAAGGAGACGACGTCGCGATCCGTCTCTTCTCCGTCGCGACGCTGCTCAACCTCACTGCCGTGTCGCCGCCGCCAGTGTCTTCAGCAGCGCACAAGCTCCACAGCAGCAGCAGCAGCAGCAGCCCCGCTGCGCTCTCGCTAGCCGGCAAGGAGGTGTACGCGAAGATGGTCGACGAAGGCGTGATCAGCGCGCTGCTCGAGCTCTCGCACACGCCCAACATGACCGTCAAGTCACTCTGCGCGCGCGCTCTCTTTCGCTTCACGGGGGACGAAGCGCACCACTTCCGCATGGTACACGAAGGCTCCGTCGTGGCGCTCACGCAGCTCATGGCGTCGGTGCCGAGCGAGGACGTGCGCCAGGCGTGCATGAACGGACTCGTGAACCTCGCCAGCATCCCGCGCGCAGTCGCGTGCGACTCGATCCTGAACACGCTCGTGACGTTGGCCAAGACTGGCAAGCCCGAGCTGCTCGCTGCATGCGGCCGCGCGTTGCTGAACCTGTCGATCCTGCCGACGACTCGGTCCGCGGTGGTCGAAGAGGGAGCCGTCGTGGCGCTCGGCGTGCTCGCAGCGCAGAGACAGATCGCGCTCTACGAGACGATCTCGCGCGTTCTGTGCAACCTCGCGGCCGTCAAAACGAACCAGGACCTGCTCGTGAAGAACGGCGCGCTGGCGATCGTGCTCGAGCTCCTCGACGGTGTCCACATGGCGTTCGAGCGCGTCACGGAAGACGGCGACGAGAATGAGGACGGTGAGGAGAGCGCCGAGTCCGCTGGTGACATCAACAACAACAACAGTGTTGACACGCCGTCGCCACCGACAAAGGAACCGACAGCAGACCCTGACCGAGAAGCAGCAGTCGCTGCTGCGACGATCTTGCTCACGCGCGTCCGGAAGAACTGCACCAACGTCCTCGCGCACCTCTGCTGCAACCCGAAGCTCCAGGCGCGCGTCTCGAACGCAGGCTTCGTGCCCAAGCTACTGCGGATCCTGCACGAGTACAACGCCGACCGGCGCCTCGAGGAAGACACGGAGAAGTTCTGCATCCTCTCGCTCGCGAACCTCTCGCTTGATGATCGCTGTCGACCGACGATCGTCCAGGACGGCGGCGTGCCCGTGCTGCTGCGGCTGCTGCGCGACTCGGAGCGCCAGGACGCGAACGCGATGCTGCTTAAGCTCGACTGCGTCACGACGCTGAGCAACCTCATGCTGCACCCGAAGAACTTCACGCGCATGGTCGAAGAAGGTGTCGTCCCGGCGTTCATCGCGTCGATCAACGATACCACGAGCCCGGAGATCCAGCGCGCGTGCGTGTACGCGATGCTCAACCTCGCGCGTGACTCGGGCATGAAGACGCGGCTCGCCGAGGCCACAGCCGAGAACGACCAGGGAGCCATTCCGACGATGCTCGCGTTCGCGTCCAAGTACGCCAAGGACGCCGAGCTCTGCGGCGTCTGCATCAGCTTCCTGCACCACCTCTCGACGCGGCAGGAGAACTACGACGTGCTCTACTTCGAAGGCGCCGTGGGGCTGCTCGTGCGCATGCTCCAACGACCGAGCACCGCGGAGCCCGCGCCGGTGATCTACGCGCTCTGGCTCAACTGCATGGCGACGCTCGCGAATCTTGCGTCACACCCGGAGAAGCGCGTCTCGCTGATCAGCGACGGCGTCGTCGAGGCGATCCAGCACTTCCTGAGCGTCTCGGCGGCTGATTCCCGACGGTGGGACACCCGAACGGACACGAAGCTCGTCAAGACGCAGTTCGCGGCCGCACAGATCCTCTTCAAGCTCCACGAGCTCTGCTGCGCCACGAAGGACGAGGTCCCGGCGTTCGTCGCGTCGCTGCTGCTGCTCGCGACACAGTCAGCGCTCAAGAACTCGCGGCTCGAGAAGAAGGCAGTCGCACTCCAGCAGCTCACAGTCACGCGGTGCGCGCTGACGATCGCCAAGGTGGCGCTCTCTCCGCGCGGCCTCCGGTTGCTGTCCGGGAACGTCGACATCCCGCCGGCGCTCAACACCGTCATGCGCACGGGACTCCACGAAGCGCAGGTGTGCGCCGCGATCGCACTCTGCAACCTCGCGACCGAGCGCGGGCAGCTCAAGACGCGGCTCTGGCGCGACTCGACCACGGACGACTTCATCGTGATCACGCTGCTGCGCGTGAACAGCGAGCAGACCAAGGCGATCTGCGCCAAGGCGCTCTTCAACCTGCTCTCGCACGAAGACACGCGCGACGAGATGGTCAAGGAGGGCGTGCTGTACGCGCTGCTCAAGCTCGCGCGGCTCGACAACGAGGAGATCCGGGACCTGTCGCTGCGCTCAATCTACAGCATCTCGCTCGCGCCGGCCAAGGCGCTGCAGCTCCTCGAGATGGAGATCGTGCGCATCCTGACCAAGATGTACCAGCCCGAGTTCACCAAGGAGGTCAAGCGCCTGCTCTGCGGCATCCTGAGCAACCTGTCGAGCGTGCCGGGCGGCCACGAGCGCCGGATCCTGCACGAAGGTGCGCTCGGCGTGCTCAAGAGCCTCGCCAAGGTGCGCGACCCGGAGACAAAGGTGTACGCCGCCAACATCCTCTACAACCTCTCGTGCTGTCCCGACGTGGTCGACGCGCTCGTGCGCGACGACGCCGGCGTGCTCGCAATCCTCGCCGCGCAGCTCAAGTCCGAGAACCGCGACGTACGACGCTACAGCGCCGCGACGATCGCGAACATCAGCGGCAGCCCCTTGGCGGTGGCTCTTATGACCGAGGATGCGCTCGTGGTCGCGCTCAACGACGCCGTGAAGCGCACCATGGCGACGTGCGTGCCCACGACGGCGGCGTGCGTCTTCGCGCTGCGCAACCTCTTCTCGCTCGCAAGCAACCAGAGTAAGTTCGTCGAGTGCAACGGCGTCGTGACTCTCGCGGCGATCCTCGCCTGTGACGAGATGGCGAGCGAGGCGCAGACGCTGCGCGTGTCCACTGACATGCTCTGCGCGCTCGCGAACCTCGACGCAAGCAGCGGCGGCGAGCAGCTCGACGAACGCCTCGTGCGCGACGGCATCGTGCGCGCGCTGCTCGCGATCGCGAAAGGTGCCGAGAGCGGCGCTCGTAGCTCCGCGGACGAAGCGACCATGTGCATGAACATCATCACGGCGCTGAGCAACTTGTCGAAGAACGCCGCGTGCCACGATGGCATGCTGCGCGACGGCGCGCTCGACACAATCACGACGCTCTGCAAGACGAACCCGGGCGACGCGCGCGCGCCGTACAAGGGACTCGTCGGTGTGCGAGGCGAGGACTTCTGCTACCACTGCGCCGTGGCGCTGCGCAACCTGTCGCGGCTCGAGCCCGAGAGCGGCGGTGCTCAGGCGATCGCTCCGAGTCCTGGCGCTGGTGCTGCGGCTACCTCTGGAGCTGGAGCTGGAGCAGCGGCGGGTGGGAACGCCACGGACGTGAAGAACCAGCGCCTCGGATCACATGCCGGGCTCGTGCAGATGGCACTCGCGCTCTCGCAGACGAACTCGCGCGAGACTCGGGAGCACGTGATCGTGACGATCCACAACCTCGCGCTCAACAAGCGCTGCCGCTCCCAGATGCTCAAGCACGACGGCGTGAAGGTGCTGCTGCGCCTCGGCACGAACGCCACGACGGCCATGAAGCGCCACATCTGCGCGCTCGCGCTCCAGTCGCTCTCGAAGCAAGATCCGGCCGACGACCCGCACGTCGCAAACATCGTTCAGGAGGGCATCGTCGCAGCAATCGGCGCGCTCGCCGAGCAACACCACCACGACGTCCTTGTTGGCGCCGCGAGCTACGTCAGCGCGGTCGTGGCCGCGAACGTGGCCAACCGAGGCAGCAGCAGCATCAGCGCGCTCATCAGGTCCGAGAACCGGGCAATTCCGCAGGAGGGAGCGCCGCCGGACTGGGCGAAGGTGACCATCAGCAGCCTGGCGCCGTGGCCGGAGATCGAGAGACTTGTGGAGCACGCGTCTCGGCAGCATCACCACCACCACCATCATCATCAGCAGCAGCAGCAGCAGCAGCAGTCGGATCCAGAACAGCAGCTTCAGTGCGAAGTTGGTGGCAGCGGAGATCTTGATCTCGACGACGACTCGTACTCGGACGACAGCGACGGCGACGGTGGCGGTACTGGTACTGGAGCGAGCGCCTCGAAGAGTCCGAGCAAGAGGAGTCTCGCGGCGGTGTCTCCCAAGATCGGAACGCGTGTCACCGTGAAGAACGCAGCGCCGTCCAGGAACAGCACGGGGACGCCGCGCACCTGCAACGCCGACGTGATCCTCGGCTCGCTCGAGATCCTCGTGGACCCGAAGATGGACAAAGTCAAGATCAACGTCGAGGCGGAGCTGGCAGTGCGACGAGCAGCAGGAGGCGGCGGTGGAGCTGCAGCAGACACGGAGCTGCCGAAGCTCCGACCAGCGACAGCACCAGACGATCCAGCAGAGGCGACGTCCACAGTCGCTGCTCTTGACGGGAAGCCGAAGAAGCACTCGACGCTGACCCAAGTGCGACACGAGGCGACCTCCGTTAGTCCCAGTCGATCATCGATCTCGGGAGTGTCTCCCGTGAGCCACAGCCACCGAGCCTCGTCGACCGCGTCGTCGTCGCCGTCACCGAGTCCGCTCAAGTCGCCAGTAGGAACCCCGAAGCGACGATCGCGGGTGCTCGAGCCGCTCGCAATGTCGCCATCGCTGTCCGGTTCCTCGCTGTCCTGAAGCTGTCACAGCGCCTGTGAGCGTTGGAAGATGGAGACGCTGAGCAGAGTCCGCGAACAGTGTGAGTGAGGGAGAAGAACAGAGAGGTGACCTGGCTGGCTGGAGGGAGGCGAGTCTGGTTCAAAAGAGCACACTTCGCATACACCGACCCAACATCACCCATCACACGAACCGGATCCGAACCTTGTTGGTGTCTACACTGGCGTCGTTTGTTCACTTGCCGAGGACCGAGTGCGCGCCGCAGAACCAGCGATCGCACTTGTACACCGCCTCGCGCGCGAACCGCTTCTCGCACTCGTCTTTGGACGGGATCGCCACCGACGGACACGGCCCCTCGAGCTTGTACGTCGGCGGGACGCTGTACAGCGGCTTGCCCTCGGTCACGAACAGGTCGAGCGCCTTGGCGCGGTGGGTCACCATGTGCTTGGCACGCACGAGTTGCATGCCCGCGCGGCGGATGCGGTCCACCTGTGCGCGATTGTCCGGGTCCACGACCCAGTGCATCGCGGTCTCCGGGTCTGTGCGGTCGAAGCCGACGTAGTGCTCCATTTCGTTCATCCCGAGCGCCTTGAGCAGCTGTGTGACGTCGCGGTTCACGACGAGCAGCGCGCCTGTAGACGGGATTTCGAAGATCTTGGCGATCACGTACTGGAAGAGCAGCGTTGTCGTGATGCCCGCGCGGTAGGCGCGCAGGTACGCCGCGAAGATCTCCGACTGGTTGTCCGTCGGGTAATAGCCCGAGTGCTGGTACACATCCATGACCGATTTGTGGCTCTCCTGGTACCGCCCGAGCCAGTGGCGCAGCGGGTACCAGTTCGAGCCGCGCGCGCCGGCGAGCAGGAACTTGTTGATCGGGTCGTCGTTGAACGAGAAGCGCGTGAAGTCCGGGCCGGACGAGTGCGGCAGCCAGACGGTGAGCGGCATGTCGCGCGGCTGCACGATTCCGCCGTGCGTGACGGACGCGAAGTAGTCGTCCATCTGGTATGTGTACGTGCCCACGAGCACGTCGGCCCGCTTGAAGACCTTGTCGCGCAGCACGGTCGGGTCGAACTGGTCGTAGTAGTGCAGGTCGTCGTTCCAGACGAGGATGAGCGTGCCGAGCGCGCGCAGGTCCTGGAAGTACTTGGTGTGCTCGAGCAGCAGCGCCATCGGGTAGTGGAACGAGTTGAGGCAGAAGAGCAGCACGCTCGGCGCCTTGCGCGGGTCCTGCTTGTAGAAGAAGTCCACCGGGTCCTTCGTGAGTAGGTCCTCCCAGCCGTGCGCGCTCTTGAGCTCCGTGAACATGTGCATGAACGACCGCAGCACGTAGCCGCGCCAGTCGGCGGAGCACCCGACGAGGAACTTGCGCCCGTTCGTGCGGCGCTGGCGCTCCTTGACCCACGCGGCGACCTCGCGCTCCGTGTTGGCGACGCCCGCGGGGAAGAGCTGGCCCTGCGGCCGCTGTGTGGCGTCGCGCAGCGCCTGCATGTCGACGTCCATCTCGTGGTAGAAGCCCAGCTGGCCGTTGCCGCTGCCGCTGCTGCTCTCCTGCCCCGCCCAGTAGCCCTGGAAGCGCAGGCGGCCGACGCCTTCGAGCAGCAGCAGCGAGATGCCCGCGAAGAGCGCGAGCAGCAGCAGCGCGCCGGCCGCCAGCTGCCGCCAGGGCGTGCGCGCCAGCCGCGCAGCCACGCGCTTGCCTCGCGGACTCCTGCGGCACGCGCAGCACCGGCCGAGCGCCGCCCATACGCCCGTTGTTGTGGCGGAGCTGACAGACGAGACGGCGCGGGGCAGCGCGCTGCTGCCGCTGCGGGTGCGCGTTCCGCCAGTCGCGAGCCACGCCGAGAGCCAGGCCCTCAGGCGGCCGCCGGCTGCGCGCGGCTGCTTCTTGAGCCGCTTCTTGTGGTCGTCGGCGTCATCGTCGTCGTCGTCGCTCGCGTGGTCGTGGTGGTGGTCGTGGAAGTCGAAGGCCGAAGATAAAGAGGGAGTCAGCGCAGATGCAGAGGTGGACGAGGAGGATGAGGAGAGCGACGCCAGCGGCACGTCGATCGCCAGGCCCGTGTGGCGCTGCTGCACGGCGGCGCGCATGGCTACTGCTGACTGAGGAGCTCTTGGTTTTATGTATGGGTGTCAAACGGGTGAAATAAAGGAGGTAAACGACCTGGATTTTGTCACTACCAGACACTGGACTGGTGTTTGAATCGAGGACGTCGGACTCGAGCCACTCGAGTGCCATCGAACAGCTTCACGATACCCGAACGTCGTTCTTTGCCATTGACACCACCACGGAGCTGCGACCGAGAACTGGCCTTCTTATACACATCTTCTCGTCACACTTGGTCGGCTCACAGAGATCGCATGCGAAAGCATGTACTGAGTTCATTTGAGTTCATATGAAGCGTGTCGATAGCAGCAGTCATTTGTCGCTGCAGGTTCTCCTTCGCCTATCCTGCCGATGTACTTGCCGTGTTGGTCGCAGAAGACATCGTGTCGCTAGCTTGAAAGATCCCCACCAGATCCTCCTGCAAGACTGCTCTGATGCCACTCATCCAGCACCTCTTCGTTCGCGAACTGCTTCAGGAAGAAGATCGCCGACACGAGCGGGATGCGGTCTTCCAGCTTGATTTTGCACATGTCCTTCACGAGCTCCCACTGCTTGTCTGTGAACCCAGCATCAGGTCGCGGGTGGAACTCGCCCTGGTGCAGACTCTCGTAAATCTCTTCGTCGGACTTCATCCCCCACGGCACGAAATCCGTCACGGCTTCGATGATACACATGCCGAGTGCGAACACGTCCGACGCGAAGTGCGAATTCCCCTCCAGACACTCGAGCGCCTTCCAGCGAGTCGAGCTCGTCTGCGCTTTCTTTGACTGCCTCGACTGCGCGCGACTGAACGAGAAGCCGAAGTCGGAGATCTTGGCGAGTCCGTCCCTGCCGACGAGTAGGTTGCTGCACTTGAGATCGCCGTGCACAACCTTGTTCTTGTGCAGGTACTGGAGTCCGAGTGCTGCCTGGTAGAAGAGGTGCCATATGCGCTTCTTGTTGGCAGAATTGCGGAAGTAGTCCGCGAAGTTGCCGTTCGATGCGTCCTCGCAGACGAAGAACATGGGCGTGGACACGTGGCAGCCGCCGTAGAGCCTGATGACGTGCGGGTGGTTGAGCTGCGACCAGAGGTCCAACTCCTTCAGGAATGCCTTCTGCACATCGTTGCCCACGTCGAGGAAGAGTTTGACGACCACGTTTGCGTTCTCCCACTTGCCACGGTGCACTTTGCCGAACGATCCGCTCTCGACGTTCTTGTCTTCGTAGTTCACTTCGTCGCGCGAGATGAACCAGCTCGGATTCGTGGGCTCTACAATCTTCGCCTCACTGACGACCGTGCGGAGTGTCTGCTTCATGAGTTCCAGTATCTTCGACGAGACAATGATGCTTCCGCTCCTTGTCTGTGATCGTTCGATCTTGTCGATCTCGTGCTTGAGTAGCTCGGCCATCTCGACGGGCGCGCATCCGTTCATTTCGGACTTGGTGTTACTCGGATTCGCGGCATCCTTCAGCTTCGTGTCGCGGTCCTTCTCCAACTGCGCCTGGATCTCCGACATCTGAGACAGCATGAGTGTTGTGTTGGCGTCGGTGTAATTCGCAACGTCGAGCACCTCCTGTTGCTGCTCCATCACACCCGTGTTGGGCATGGTGTCGAGCCAATCGATCTTAGAGTGGATCTTCTCGAACTTCTCCTTGAACCTGAACATCGGGGTGAGACGCACGACCTCTTTCTTTCTGGCGTGATTTGCGAGGAGTGCGTTGAGCTCCTTGATCGTGTCGGCAAGTAAGGGCAGCGCCAAGCTGTCCTCGGTCTTCGTGTGCTTGATCTTGTCGTACACGACTTCCAGCCGCCTCAGCTCGAAGTAACGCCTCATGTTCCTCAAGATGTGGCGTGCCTTGTAGAGTATGTGCACGATGTTGATCACCGGCGTGGCGGCCGCAACGCCCTTTGCACCCGACATCTTGTCAATCTCGTTTCTGGGTTCCGTCATGCCCTCGACGAGTGTGTCGCCAGGCACTTCGGACAGCAAGATCCTCGTGTTGCCTGCGTTGTTTTTAAGAAGCTGTAGCTGCTCATCGCGGTTCTGCGCGTACTGGTGCTTCCACGCCGCCGTATCAGCGATGTGCACGATGTTGAGTAGTTTGAAGAGCGCGTCGATCTGATAGTGGAACTCTTGCATCTTCTCGGCAAACTTGCGGCTCGAGATCAGGCTCTGGACCACACTCTTGCCGGCATGTTTCTTGAGGAGGTCGTTGAACTCGTTGGTTGCATTGGCGAACATGAACAGCACCTTGTCGTCTTTCAGGATCTCGTTCTTCAGCACTTCGTACACGTGCTCTAGTCGCTCAAGCACGTGGACGCACATCGCCTTGCTTTCCTTCATGTCGTTGCAGAGCTTGCGTGAATCAGTGAGCGCGAGAGCGATGGGGCCACCGATGCCTGGAACCACGTAATTGGTCACAAGCTCGTAGACCTCTTTCTCGACGTTCACGTCCCCAGATCCGGTCTGAATGTGGCGAGTACTCGACGCGTTCGATGTTGCAACGCCAATCTGTTTCCGTTGCACACTGCTGCTTTCCTTGATATCACTCGCCAGCGCGAACTCGTTCAGCCTACCGATCGCCGACTCGAGCGGAATGCGCTCCGCTGTCTCGATCTGGCACAGCTGCGTCACGAGTTCCCACTGCTCGTCGGTGAACCCGGTCGGACGCGGTACGAAATTGCCATCCATCAGGTTCTCCAGGATCTCGTCGTCGTCAGACTTTGTCCCCCACGGCTTCTTGCCCGTCACCGCCTCGATGATGCACATGCCGAACGCGTACACGTCCGACAGGACAGACGGTTTGTCGTCGGCACTGAGTAACAGCTCGGGAGCCGTCCACGGAAGCGAACTCAGAGCATCAACGTGTCCCAGCGCATTCACGGCACTGCGGATGCCGTCGAAGCCAAAGTCCGTGACCTTCAGCGCACCATCGCCCGATACCAGGAGGTTCGCGCATCTCAGATGGCCGTGGACCATGCTGTTCGCGTGCAGATACGCCAAGCCGAGCGCAGCCTCGTGTAGCAGACGCCACAGCTCGGAACGGTTCGCCTCGCTCTTGCTGATGTACTCGATAAGGTTCCCTTCGTCGGCGTTTTCCAGCACCAAGAACGCGCGCTGGCCGACGTGCGACGCGCCGTACAGCTTCAGCACGTTCGGATGATCCTGGTGCGTGAACCAGTCATCCAGACTGCGAACGAACGAACGGTGCGAGAGAGCGCCGCCTAAGCCGTGGATCAGCAGCACCTTCACTGCGACCACTGTCTCGCCAGATCTGCCACGACGGTCGGTGCGCCACACTCCCACATATACCGTCCCGAACGTCCCGTCGCCTTCATCTCTCGATTCGTCGTACTGCACCTCGTAGCGAGGAATGAACCAGTCTGGGAGGTTGATGGCCTCGCTGCTGCCGAACCACTTCGCCACCTTATCGTACGCAGCACGAACAAGGTCCTGCTCTTTCGCAGCATTTTCATGAGCTGGAGCTGGCGTCAACTCCATCTCGAACTTGAGCAGAGCCAACGCTTCCTGCCACACAGCTTCGTCCGGCAGAATCTCCAATAGGTTGCGCGCTTCCTCGAGCTGCGTCCTCAGCTGCACCTCTCGGATCGCCAGGCACTCATCCCATGAGCTGCTCCAGTCCGGGTATTTGCTGTCGGCCTTTGTTCGCAGCAGACGATCGATGGCAA
>JAASFH010000325.1:0-22304 GCA_023333695.1 Globisporangium yorkense
GAGCTTGACGTAGCCGGCGTCTTGCTTGGTGTCTCCGCAGATGTAGTCCGTGTCGGCGATCACTGTAGGTCCTGTTGCTGTCGACGCTGGCGAGCTGGAGGGAGACACGGAACTCAGCAGGAGCCACACGAGCAGCCCGACGAGCACCACTCCTGCCGCTGCTTTCGCGAGAAGAGATCTGCGGTGAGTCATCTCGCGAGTTTTCACGAGAGGCGAGCGCTCGGTGGTCGCAGTCATGGGCGGAGCTGGAGACTGGGGGCAGCAGTCGTGTGGAGGCTGGCAAGTCGAGGAGTGACAGCTTCACCCCTTGCAGCACCCCAATCGAGTGAATGGAGGCTCAAGCGCACTCATCATTGACAGCCTTCAGCTGCCAAGCGTACCACTACTTGCACACCAAGCAAAGTGCGGGAATGTGGTAGCCACTTCTACCTCCGAAGATGCCAGCTCCGAGTCGCGTCTACTACTTGCACGCTCGGGAAGAACCATGACGTGTCGAGTGCAGTTCACGCCTGGGTCATCATTGGCATAGGGCTTCCAGTTTGAAGTCTGCTGAACCGCTTTTATAAAGGCTTTTTAACCTCTCTTTTATTGATACAGAAAGGGGCAACAGTCATTTGAAGCGACGCCGCATTCCGCAGAGGCAATGCGTGCAGCAGATGACGACGACAGCGTGAGTGACGCAGAGGCGCCGCCGCCGGTTGCTTCAGCCGCCTTGGCGACCACACTTGAAACGCAGTTGGGAGAAGCCGAGGTGAATGCGAAGCCGCAGCAGCTGGAGGAGCAAGAGAAGGAGGCATCGTCGAGTGAAAGCGGTGTGACTGCCGTGCGTGACGACGGCAACGCGCGCGAACACGAAGTGGTCGACGTACAGGCGCCTAGCGGTGCGGCAACAGGCGCGGACACGGAGCTACCACCGCCAACTCCGCTCCTGTCGCCGCCGTTGTCGCCATCCTCCAGCACTGAGCAGAGAGCAGACGATGACGCATGGAGCAGCTCGAGAAAGAGCGGGAGACGAACCGACTCGGCGCGCGTGAACGCACACACCAAGAGTGCTGTTGTTGCGCACTCGCCGGTTGAGGAAGGCGTGAGTGTGACCAAGGAGGGTGCGGATGTGGGCTATCGCGAAACACCAGGAGAGGTCAACGAAGTCAGTCACACTGTGCAGCCTCCAGTGAAGGCGATGGAAATGGACACGGCGAGCAGCAACACCGATGCCGACGTCAATCCTCACGTGACGGATCTGACGACGGCCGCAACAGCAAGCAGCGGGGACTTGGCATCCTACGAGCCTCATATATCTACTGCGGCGAGTACACGGCACGACACGTTCATGGCTGAGCCGCACGAGAGTGATCCAGGAGATGCTTCTTCAGAAGACCCATCGGTGGCCGTTGAGTCTTCAGCAGATGAAGAATCCGTGCCAGTACAGCAAGAGATGCAGCGTCCGGAGCACGGTTCGCATTCTTCAGCTGACACATTCACGAACGAGTGGGTCGAGTGCATCTCGGATGCTGGTGATCGCTACTACTACAATGCGCGTACTCACGAGTCGCGATGGACGCACCCTGAAGAAGAGACGCAGCCAGCAGCACAACCCGAATCGGCGCTCTTCCTCTCGATGGAGGCTAAAGATGCTCTGTTCGGCGCAGTGTCAGGTGTCGAACCATTTGCGGGTCGACTCGAGGAGATTCTTCAATCCGGAGCGAGCGTGGATCAAGTGAACAGCGACAACCTCACACCCCTGCAGATCGCTTGTCAGCGCAACGACGTCCGCGCTGTGTCGTTGCTGCTTTACTACGGCGCCGACGCGAACCACTCCACGAGTCGCACCAGCTCACTGCCTCTGTTTCTAGCGTGCTGGAACGACAATGTTGCGATCCTCCAGATGCTGATCGACTACGGGGTGTCACTTGGGGCAACAGACAGCGAAAGCAATTCGATCTTGCACGCTGCGATCGCCTCGCAAAGCCGGCATACATTGCAGTTTCTGTTCGGCGAAGCAAACAGCATCTTCGACGAAGTCTCAAACATGCTGAACCGGCGCAATCGCGACGAAGAAACCCCGCTGCATGTGGCAGTACGAAGAGGTGACACAGATGCGATTCGTGCGCTAGTGAGCCGCGGTGCCGCGATTGATATGGAGGATTCGCACGGACGAACACCCTTGGTGCTCAGTATCATGGAGAATCGAGTTGAGTGCGCGCAGTTGCTGCAGACAGCAGAAGTGAGCGAAGCACCGTCCGCAGCGCATATCGATTCAGGTCCCGCTGAGGCGATTCAAGCAACCGGTTTTGCTGCAGAAGACGCCGAAACCGACCAAATCGCTGATCTCGAGCGCTTGCAGGAGCACATTTTCCAGCTCGCATCCAGCACACCGGCAGTGCGACAAGCTTTCGGCCAATACGTGCACGTAGTACGCGAGCAGCTCGATGTCCTCTCCGGGGAGCTTCAGGTGCGAACATGCGAGCTCGTTGAGCACAGTTCCTGGTTGAGTGTTCACTGCGGCTTGTTGATCTCAAGAACAGGTCTTCAGTCAAACTGTGGTCGAGTGTAGCGAGCGTATCGAAACCCTCGAATCCGCTAACGCTCAAGCATCTGATGAGCTCTCAAAGGTGAGTGCGCTGTGCAGAACGCATCTCACACTATGAATCTGACTTTACGGTGGCTGTATCAATGTGCGCAGAAGCAAGTAGAGAGCTCCCAGTTGCAAGCACTACTTGTCGCGAAAGATGTGGAGCTCCTAACACTGAGCACGTCAAACGACGCTCTTGTGGAGCGCTGCGATATGCTCGACGGTATCGCGCGAGCGTCACAGGAGAAGCTGAAACGCGAGCGCGCCGAGCACAGCCACTATGAAGACGTTTTGCAGCGCCAACTTCGCGCCAGCATCGATAAAAACGCAAGTCTCGTGGCAGTGCTGACACAGCAAAACGCTGCATGGGAGCAGAGGATTCAGCAGCAGCAAAATGACGAGGAGAGCTACAAGGACAACTACTACTCAATTGCACCGGCAGCGTCAGAGGGTGCTGGTGCCAGCGAGTACTACCACTCCTACGACGACGCTCTCGGAGACGACATCTCAATGCTCGAGCGTTATCCATCGCACTATAGCGCCGATGAGACCGGCACGCTGACGCCGACCGAGGAGAAGCAAGGCGACGTGTACTACTCGAGCGAGCACGATGGAATCACAAATGCTGGCCATAGCGACCGGCACGGGAACAACTCGCCCTCGATCTCTCCCTCACGCGTTGGTGCCGTCTGGAACAAGTTCTTTGAAAACGTGGCAGTGGCGACGGAGCGGACTCGGAGCTCCAGCGACGAGGACAATGCGCAGCCCCAAGTCTCCCGGAGCATTGTCCCGTCGATACAGCCAAAGCAACAGCGACAGCAACTTCAACCGCAACTCGAGAACCCGTCAGCGATGTTCATGGCGATCCGGAAGTCTGAACTCGCACAACTCCAGAAGCTGCTGCTGCGTGGAGTATCTCCGAATGCGCGCGACGTTGGCGAGAAGGGGACCCCGCTGCACTTGGCGTACGTGGCACGCGATCACTTTGCCTTACATCGAACACTGCTTTGCAGCGGCTAACACTGGTATGTCACCTACGACATTGCTCGTTGTGACATAGGTGTGAGCTCGGCGATCTGGATGCAGTGCGAATGCTATGCGAGTTCGGGGCGGATGTCGAAGTGCGAGACGAAGCGGCGAATACCCCGCTACTTGTAGCCTGCTCGCAGGGTCACTTCGACTGTGTGATGTTTCTGCTTCAGAGCGCGGCAGACTTGGCAGCTGTGAACGGAAACGGCGAGACTGCGCTTCACCTCGCGGCGTGGGACGGCAGCGCAGACTGCATTGAGATCCTGGCCGAGTACGGAATCGACCCGCTCGTCACGAACGTTCTCGGGCTCTCGCCGCTCGCGAACCTCAAGACGCGCTCACCATTGCGTCACAAGTTTGACGATCTGGTATCCGATCATCCGATGCGGCGAGCGCTGGATCTTCTCGAAGAGATGACTCACGAAGCTAGCGAGTCGGCGGGTAGCGGTGGAGAAGCAGTTCACGAGAAGGGCAACGGCCCGACGAAGTCAGAGCAGCCGAGGAAGCGCAACGATGGGACTTCACTGACAAAGCACGTTTCCTTCACAGAGAAGGAATCGAGCGCTAACCAGCGACTCGACGCCAGCGAGAGCGACAGTCGCGATTCAAGCAAGCCTACCACGTCGTGGACGGTGCGTTCGTGCGAGTGATCTATCTCTCGACAGCTGCTTCCTGTGACGAGCGCATTTGGCTGGCTGTGCTGTTGCTGGAGTCAGGACTGGCTGTTTGCGTTCGGACGCGGAGCAAAGCCCAAGCCTGAAGTCGAGGCCGCTGTCACCGATGTAGAGCGCAAAGGCGATGGTGTCAGCCAGGATGGCGATCATGATGACCAGGTGTCTCTCGACGACGACGAGAGTGACGCCAGCGACTCGTCCCCACTGGACCCGATGCTGCTGCACTCTCTGCTCCACGAGCCACTCAAGGCCCCGCCCGAGATCGAAGCTGAGCTGCGGCGCGCGAAGTTGCAGCTGCACCGGCCCGCGGCGGCTGCTACTGCTGCTGCTGCTACTGGCAAACTCGACACTGACGACACAAGCGATGACCTTATCCCAGACGTCGGCAGCAGGATCGGCGGTGGTCCTGATGGCAATCGTGGAGAAGCTTCCACTCAACCGAACTTTGTGGCTGCGGATCGCACGCGGCTGTTGGGCACGGCAGCCAGCAGCAACAGCAACAGCAAGACGAGCGCTGTGCGCGCGAGGTACGTCGACACATTCAACGCGTAATGTCGGACTTCGAGTTGTGGGGTGGACCAATCCAATTGGTGTGGCGCGTAGTGTGGCGCACAATTGCCAATCCAAAAAGCTTTCCACCCCTGATTCTGCAACGCTGGAAGAGAGCGAGTAGCTCTTCAGCGAATCAGAGGCCGCCAAATGGCTCAACTGGCCTTTTTCATGTACATCGTTCTTTCGAAAAAACCATCTGGTTGCAACATCGATTTTGCGTCTAGTTTGCACAATTTGTGCAAACTCGCGTTCTGCCCGGAAAATCAAAGCACGCCAGCAAGCAAGCGCCAGCTCCGAGGCGTCGACGGCGGCGCTTCTTGCCTTCTTACGCGCGAGCGAGGCGAGCGGCCGCGTGCACTTCCGAATTCCAGCGCGCGTCAGACACCCAAGTGCATAGAGACCATAGTCCCGGAATGGCGGCGCAGAGCAGCAGCAAGAGACCGACCGCCGCTGCGGCTGTCCCGACCGGCGCGACCGCGACAGCAGCGGCGGCCGTGGCGGCGGCGCGCCGCAAGTCGGTGGTGAGCGACCCGAACGAGCTGCTGCTGCTGCGCGAGAAGCTCAACCAGATCGCCGTGGGGCTGCGCTTCCGCTCGCCATCGGCCGACGACGACGACGACAACTACGGCGAGCTGCAGGAGGACTACGACGAGGAGAGCGAGCGCCTGCGCAGGCAAAGACGGCAGCAGCACGGCGCCGGCGGCGGCCACTTCAAGGTGTTCCCGCTGCTGGGCGAGCGCCCGTCGACGCCGCCGTCGTCCCCGCAGCCGCGCGACGTGCTGCGCAAGCAGCTGCGGCTGCGCAACAGTTCGTTCCGGCTCGACGACCTGCCGAGCTTCCACAGCAGCAGCAGCCACGACAACGACGGCTCGGACGACAGCGCGATGCGCGGCGTGAGCGTGGACGCGGTGGAGATCTCGCGCTTCGAGAGCGCGGCGCACGCGCAGCCGCCGCACGTGCGGCTGTCGATCCCCGGGCACCTCCGCGTGCGATCGGCGTCGTCGTTCAGCGTGCTGACGACCAAGCCCGAGGGCATGCGCAAGCGCAAGTCGGACCACGTGGCGGACAAGCAGCACCCGGACGGCGAAGACGCCGCCGGGCCGCTCAAGAAGGCGTCGAGCGAGAAGAACATTCTCGCGGTGACGACGTGGGACTACGACGCCGTCGCGGCGCGGGGCTCCCCGGCGCGGCGGCGCGCGGTGAAGGATCAAGAGATGGAGGACGCGTCCCCCGAGTCGCCGTACGACAGCGACGTGGAGAAGCTGTGCTTGTGAGCGGGAGAGCGGCTGCTCCGTTGATCGCGTGTGCTCGGCGTCACTGGCGAGCGGCATCACGCGTGAGCCAGTGAAGCGAGGCGACAGGGAGAGCGGAGGAGACGACGCCGTCCGTCCAGCAGCAGCAGCACGCAAGCCGTCCACCCGTCCTCCGTTTCCTGCCGTCGGTGTATCCCAGTGGCGTGGCTTCCTCCAGCGCTCTCTACTCGGCGTCAGTGTCCCAGTCGGTCGCATGGAGGACGCTTTCCTGATGCTCTCGCCAGTGCACCGCAAGCCCGTCCGTCGATCGGGTGATCGTTCGGATCGCCAGTCGCGCCATCTCGCTCCTGTTCTGAGAGCTGTTGGTGTGTAAACCTAGTAGAAGAAACGTGTCAAGACCCGAGTGTCGTGAATGCCTCGTAGGCACAGGATCCCTGCTTCGCTTTGCCTCTCTCTCTTCACACAACGGACTGATCCACTTCTCTACCAAGCAAGCGCTCGAGCTGCCTGCGCCCCTTCGTTTAGAATGGCCGGTTGCCGAACTGCTGGAACTGCTGCTGCTGCTGCTGCTGCTGCTGCTGCTGCTGGGGGAAGCCGCCAGACATGCCTCCGAAGCCTGCGTTCGGGTTCATCATGCCACCCATGCCCGGCTGCTGCATGCCCATGCCTCCCATCATCGGGTTCGGCTGCATGCCGCCGCCCATCTGCATGCCGCCCATTTGGCCGAAGCCCATGCCCGGGTTCTGCTGCTGCATGCCCATGCCCATGCCCATGCCAGGGTTCATGCCAGGGTTCATCCCGCCGCCCATCGTGTTCATCGACGGTCCGTTGCCGAACGAGTTCATCTTGCTCGGCATGCCCGCGAGCGTGTCGAGTCCGCTGAAGCTGTTCTGGCTGCTCTGGCCCGTCGACTGGCCGTGGCCTGGCTGGCCAGGACGGCCCGCCGCTCCTCCGCTGGTGTTCGACGTCCCCAGGTTGTTTAGGTCGAACAACGAAGAGCCGGCTCCCCACGCGTCATTCCGCTTCGGTTCCTGCGCACCACTCGGGATCGACGCTGTTCTGGACTGCGCCTGAGCCATGCCGGGGTTCGAACCGGTGCGAGCCTGCATCCCAGCGCCGTGCATCGGGTTCTGCTGCTGTGCCATGCCGCCGAATTGACCGCCGAACTGCGCACTCGGCTGGTTGAACATCGGAGCCGGCGGCGCGCCACCAAACGCGTTGCCACCCATCATGGACGACTGCTGCTGCTGCTGGACAGGCGGCGGGAACGCACCGAACTGGTTCGTGTTCTGCGGCGCCGAGGTCGCGACGGATCCGAACGGATCAAACGACGCTGCTGCCGGGGCCGACTGAACCGGAGCAGCTCCGAACGCGTTGAACGCGGGCTGCGGAGCAGCGGCAGCAGGCGCGCCGAACGCGTTGAAGCTCTGCTGCTGTCCAGGAGCCGCGGGGGCCGGCGCAAACGGGTCGAACGCGCTCGCGGCAGGTTGGGCTGGTGCAGACAGATACGCATCACCGACCAAGTCAACACAGAGCAAAAGAACAAAGTGCACAACAACGCCCAGTACACACCTTGAGTCGATGCATTCGAGGAGGATCCGAAAAAGTCGTCGTCCAGAAGCGACGGCGCAGCCGACGGTCCCTTGGTCTGCTGAGACGCCTCCTCCTGTTCGAGCAGGTAGCATCAGAGCAGATCGAACGAGCTCACAACAACCATCGGCGCACTCACCTCTTTCTTCTTCGAGCTCTTTCGCTTCGACGATGAAGCAGTCCGTCGGGACGCGCGAGTCTGCGAGAACAAACACCAAAGCCCACGACGAATTAGCCACAAGCTCACCACAAGGTTCGGGTAGTCGGGAGCAGGTGACCGTCGCAGTGCGTACCTCGCCTTCGGATTCAGACTCCTCGCTCTCGTCTGCACACACGAACAGTGTCCAACGTGAGATCTCTGATGAACAGGGGGCCGCTCTTCGCATCGATGCCGCGTACCTCGTCCCTTGTCGCGACGCGAACTACGGCCGCTTCCTCGGTTGTCGTCCTCTTCTGCGTACCGGCTCGAGTAGCCCTTGTTCGACTCCCGCTCGTCATATCGGCTCGAGTATCCCTTGTCCTCGGATCGGCCCGCGTAGCCGCCGCCACCGCCACCACCGCCGCCACTGTAGCTGCTTCCACCACTGTAGCCACCGCCACTGCCGCCGCTGTAGCCGCCGCCACCACTGTAGCCACCACCGCCGCCACTGTAGCCGCTTGATCCCATGCTGCCCATTGCGCCTCCGCCAGAGCCGATGCCGATAAACTTGTCGCGGAGACGGCGGGACTTCTCGCGCTCTTCGCGAATGAGGTCGTTGTCGTTCAGAAGGTCCACGAGCTGCTTCGCCTTCTCGCGCACTTCGCCACCAAGCAGACGCATCACCACATCGTCAGCTCACCCTGTACTCGTAGTATATATATGCAGCCATCTTGCAAGCTTACTCACCGCCGGCGCCTTTGTCGGCCGAGCCGTCGTGGTAAGAGAAGTCCGAGAGCTGGCGGAGCTTGAACATGTGGTCGCGCGCGTTCTCCACGACGCGCTCCGTGCCGTTCTTCACCAAGTGGTCCAGCAAGCTCAGAGCCTGCGCCGAACAGCAGATAACGACTGTGAACCTGCTGCTCCGCGTATCAGTCCCCAGCAGGTGGGTGCTACGTACCTTGAACACCGTTCGCCACTGACGCGCGTGCGACTCGGTCGCCTCCCAGATCTTCTTCATCACCACACTGTACGACTCACTGCGCAACGACATCATGGTTAGCAACTCCCCCCGTAGCAGCGTGTATCGAAGCAGCGTCGCCGTACTAGTCGTAAGTGAGCTGCGCGATCTCGTTCAGCAGCGTGCTGGAGGCGCCCCAGTTCTTGTTCGAGAGCGCGTCCTCCATCTTGCGCTCCACGTCCGTGCCCATCTTGGCCTTCACGGCGCTCTTGCTGCCGTCGCACGAAGAGGAAGCCGCACAGAGCGTTAAGGATCCTCCCCCTCGATCTCAATCTCTCTCCTCCTCACGACCCCCTCTTGTTCTCTCTCCTTCCCCCCTCTGTCTGCTGCTATACACATCGCTATACACGCCACTATACACGTACGCCTCGTCCATGGCGTTCTTGAGCCGGTCGAGCGCGAACTTGTCCATCGCGACGCGCTTCTTCTTCTTCCCCCTCTCGACGCTCGGCTCCCTTGCTGCCCTCGATGGCTCGGAATAATGGGATCGCAGATGCGAAAATGAAAAAAAAGGCGAGAGGGCGGCGGTTCCCTCCAGCATCGGACTTATCGCCTTGCAGGCTAGCAGCATACTGGGCGCCAGTCAGCGGAAATCCACGGCCAATCACTACCCGACAACTACTCTAACCGGTCTTCGCCAGCAACGGAGGCACCGACAACGCGCTTGCCTACATGCCTGGCCGGACGAACGGGTGGCCTGGTCGTAGTGCTGGACTGTGTGGCCGTGCTCATGCACAGCAGCGTCGACACTGTTCAGAGGGTATCAAAAATCCTGCTACATTACACAATTGCCTGCTCGTTGTCGCGTTCTCTGGTGCCTCTGGCGTCTCGAGAGCCGACGGCGCATACTCTTCTTAGTCGCTGAGTCCACTTGTCCATCATAGCTCACCACCTCCTTTCACGACTCACGCGCCGCTCCCGCGATGAGAACGCAGCGGCGTTGAGGTCGACACGCTGGTTGCCTTGAAGCTCGGAGAGTACACGCGCACAGCCACCGCGTGTGGATCCTCGACAGCCACCACCACGGGCGAGTAGCCGAACGGCGCCCCATGAGCGGAAGAAGAAGGCGGCGGGGGCTCGCCGATCCAGTAGTTGTCCTGCGTCACGCGCTCAGTGCTGCGCTCGCGGCGCCTCTGCAGCGCCTCGCTCATCGCGCGCCGGTAGTTCCGCCACGCGACGTAGCCGTAGCCCACGGACGCGAGCAGGAAGAGCACGGCGAGCGCGTACACGACGATCAGCGCGGCGCTCGCGCCGGCCATTCTTCTCTTGCTCTTGCTGGTGTTCCTCGATCTGCACCTTGACTTTGCAGCCAAGTGACACCAAGTACCGAAAGTGGTCGAAAAAGTACGATCTGACTTCAACGTTTGCGTTAAATACTTTTGAATACTCGTACTTAGAGTATCAAATGTTTGTAACATTTGTACTTGACGTGTTTGACCAATCAGTGTGCTCACATTCGTTTCGCAGCCAATCGGAAATTTCCATAGTGTACTGTTTAAAAATAGTGTGAGAGCACTATATTTTATTGTATTCTCATTCTATTCCAAACAGTACTCTATAGAAATTTCCGATTGGCGGAGACTCAGCCAATCGGTTGCCCTTGCCTCTTGATACTTTTTTTGTATTAACCCCTCATGGGTTAACCCAATCTTGCACGAAACAGTTGGAACCCACAACTAAAGTCGAAGAACACCTTGCAACTGGAAGTGACGGCAGTAGCAGCTTCGACGATGGCGCGGGAAGTGATCGAGAACCAGCGCTGGTACCCGATCCTGGTGCGTAGTGTCTGTGTGCGCTGTGAGCGCAGCCCACTGTACTATCGCAATAACCTCATGCTCTTTTCACGCTACAGGGCTGGTCAGCGCGCTTGAACGCGGATGACCCGCCGTCCTGGAGCGACGTGCGCGGCGACGCGAGCGCGAGTCCGGCGGAGCAGCCGGCGCTCGAGTGGCACGTGTACAAGTCGGAGGACTACGACGCCGACGGCTGGCTTTACAGTGCCGCCTTCGGTGAGGAGCTCGGCCCCATGACGCGCGCGTCCGCTGTGCGCACGCGCGTATGGCTCGGGCGGGAGCCTGGCACAGCGGCAGCAGAGGCATCGGCGGCAGCTTCCGCAGCTGCTGAGACGGCGCCAAAAGAAGCGGAGAACACCGGTAGTGAGGAGTGGAAGGAGCTGTTCCCGTCGGCGGAGAACGGTGTGACGCTCCCACCTGTCGGGGCCCCCACTCACGGGCCGGAAGGTATTACAGCCGGCAAGAAGCAGGAGGAGGAGAATGTGCTCTTCCCGAGCCTGCCGGCACAGCCATCGCCGCCGAAGAAAGAGGAAGAGAAGACGGGCGGGTTCTTCAGCAAGATGTCCGCCGCCGCGTTCGCGCTGCCGTCTTCGGTCATCAACTTGGCGGGCGAGTCGTCCAAGCACGCCGTGCTCGGGACCGTCCAGTCGATCAAGGAGGTGTCGCTGTACGCGCTCGACCACGCGCAAGCAGCGACCTCCGCTGCGATCTCGTCCGAGCCGCAGCTGCCGCCGCACCGCATCCCGCCGAGACGACCGTCGTCGAGTGTCAGGGGCGGCGCTGCTGTCGCCGAGGATGCAGCGAATCCGTTCGAAGTGCTGTCGATGCTGTCGAAGCGGTTCCCGGATCTGTCTCCAGTTGACCGCGCGCTCGTCACGTGCTGCCGCGATGACATCGAGGCGCACTTGGCGCCGCCGGAGCAGACGATCTCGAAGCAGTGCAAGTCGTGCGGCCAGGAGTTCGGCATGACCAGGTTCCGGTACCAGTGCGGGTACTGTAACGAGTCGTTTTGCAGAGAAGACTTGCCGTACGCGGAGATCCTGCGCGCGTTCGGGCAGTCGGCGCCGTCCAAGCTGTGCACGAACTGCCACTACATCGTCAAGGAGAAGATGGACCAGCAGTTCACTCAGTGGCGGAACGAGCGCGTGCGAGACTTCATGGACGACAAGCTCGTGCTGTACTTCAACACGTCTACAGACACCGCAGTGGACAAGATCATGCGCGCGGCGGAAGGAACGCTCGCAGCCGCCAAGTCGGCGCCGATGGGAGCGACGGCCAAGATGGCGGTCGTGAGCGCGGACTTTGTGCGGAAGTACGGGCGTGCAGGGTTGCTCGGCTTCGTCCTGCGCAACGAGTTCATGCAGTCGTTCGCGACGCTGAAAGGCTTGATCGGCGACCTCGACGACCTCGGGTTCCACGACGCTGCGATCGGAACGTACTACTTCATGGCGATGAACCGAGGCGAGCGCGGCGCGAGTCCCGAGTCGGAGAAGGAAGAGCACGCAGGCTGCGAGCACATTTCAGACGATCTCCTGGCGGACATCCTGAAGTTTGCGCCGCTGGCGCTGCACGCGATCTACGAGCTCGACGTGCTCGACATCCAGCGCATCAGCAAGCTGCAGAGCTTCTCGTTGATCTACGCGCACATCCAGAACCAAGACGTGCGCCACCCGTCGTTTGCGCTTCTGGGGAACAAGGAGAAGAAGACCGCTTTGCTGCTCATTCGCGGCTCCAAGTCGGTGCAAGACCTGCTGACGGACATCCAAGCGCACCCGGAAGAGATCGGCTTGTCGACTGGGAACTCACCCCGAGAAGAGACGAGCGGTGGCTTTGTCGACGCGTTCGCGCACAACGGGATGCTCAAGGCTGCGATGTGGATCAAAGACCGGATTGTGGGCTCGCTGCGCATTCTCCACGCGGACGGGTACCAGATCACTCTCGCTGGCCACTCGCTTGGCGCCGGGTGCGCGTCGCTGCTGGCGGTGATGCTCCAGAAAGAGTTTGAGAACCTGCAGTGCTTCGCGTACGCGGTGCCGGCATGCGTGAACCTGCACGTGGCGGAGTCGTGCGTGAACTTCGTGCACTCGATCGTGCTCCGAGACGACTTTGTTCCGCGCGCGAAGGCGTCGAACATCATGAAGCTGGTTGGTGAGCTCAAGGGCTTCAAAGGGTGCTGGCGCGAGACCGCATCGGACGATCTGGAGGCGTTTAAGGACCGCGCGAAGACGCTCTGGCGTCCGCGGAAGCGCGAATGGGCGAAGGAGGAAGCCGACTTGCGGAAAGGCAAGCTCCCGCCTGAGATCGTGGCAGCAAACGCCGCGAAAGCGAGTGAGGAGACTGCAGCGAGCAGCGGTGGCAGCCCGAAGAAGAAGGACGCGAACGAGGGAGACCAAGTGTCGTCGTGGACGCTCACGCGGATGAACCTGATCGAGCAGATGGACAAGACTGTCGGCTCGGAAGAGGAGCTCGTGTCGCCGGAAGCCCGCGCAGAGGAGGAGAAAGTGTACAAGGAGCTGGTGACGACTCTGGTGGAGGACCCGAAAGAGCTCTACATCCCTGGGCGCGTCACGCACGTGTACTTCTACAAGGGTATCTACGAAGCAGTGCACGTGGACCGCAAGTGCGGGTCGCTGTCGCACGTACCCGTGTTCCAGAACATGCTGAGCGACCACCTCGGGCGCAACTACTTGAGCGCGCTGCGGATCGTTCGCGACACGCGGCGCATGGCCCCGAGTCTGCCCGACTGGGTGCCGTTCAGCACCAAGTCGCGCTGCATGTGCTGCGACTCGCCGTTCACATGGAACTCGACATCGTCGAGCGAGGCGCAGCAGAAGTATGACCAGCACAACTGCCGCAAGTGCGGCTGGCTGGTGTGCGGCGGGTGCTCAGAGAAGTGGAAGTCGATCCCGGAGTTCGGCATCAACGTGCCGGTGCGCGTGTGCGACCGGTGCTTCTACGAGCTGTAAGGCGCGCACGTAGAAGGTAGAGAAGTGGTGGTGGCGGGAGTGGTGGTGGTGGTGGTGCACGCTGCGGTTGTCTTCGCGCCATGCGGGAGGAAGCGGTCGTCCTCCGCGGACTGCGCGTACTTGACTCGAACCGTACTACAACAATGAAGAAAACGACTTGGATCTGGAGACAACTACAGGCTGCTGTCGATGTCTTCGAACGCTTCGTCGATGCGATCCCAGAGCGCATTCGCGGCTTCGAAGCGCTCGGTCGCCGGGTCGATCTCGAAGCGCACCACGAGCTGCTTCGCCGGCACGATGATGTCTGGACGCACGAAGCGGACGGTGTGTGAGTCAGAGTGAGGGGGAGTCGAACGGTAGAGCGGAAGCACGCACCGCCGGCGACACTCGCGCCGCTGAAGTCCCACTTGATGCCCGTGACGGACGCGTACAAGCTCATCTGATGTCTGGAGGCAGCGGACAGCGCGAGCGTCAGCCTCTCGCCACCAGCAAACGGGTGCCGACCATATGTAAACTCACTTTGCGAACGGGATGTCGTTCTGGTGCTGCAGGTTGTACTGCGCCACCTGCAGCCGCGTCTCCTCGTACTTGTCCAGCAGCTTCTCGAGCGACTCCTTTGACGACGTGCGCAGATCCGACCGACCACACACAGACAACCCGAATCAAGGACAACTAACCGTTGGGATCCAGCACCAGCCACATGCAGCCAGCCACGCAGGCCGTCGCTCAGGTAAGAAAGGATATTGTTCGTCCACGCGCAGGCGCTCGAGCTGTGCGGCCAGCTCGCGCTTGAGCGTCTCGAGCTCCTGGATCTTCATCTGCACCTGCTCGTGGCGCGCGCGGCTCGCGGCCTCGTGCTCCTCCCACTCCTTCAGGTTCGCCAGCAGGTCTGCAGCACACCCGCGCAGAAGTGGAGTCAGCACCACCCGCATTTCAGGCTGTCTACCGTATGCACGATATCGTACGCTGGAGCTGCTTGGCGGCCTCGCTCTGCTTGCTCTCCACGGCGGCGGCGATCTGTTTGCGCTTGTGCAACAGCGCGCGCAGCCGCGCCGCGTCCTTCTGCGCGTCGCGGCGGTAGAGCTTCTCCATCTCGCCGCAGATCTCGCGCACCTCGGCCCACGACAGCGCGTTCTCCGGCGCCGCCGCGTGCGCATTGGTGGTACCAGCGCTGCTGTTCATAGCCTCCATTATCGCGCGGCAAAATTCAAAAGTGCGAAAAAGCACGTCTCGATACCAAAGTATCACTTGTGTGATACCACGATTGGCTCGCACACGTCGAACAAGCAGCAGCAGGCATGTCGTACTTCCGGTCGCTGCTGGAGGCCGCGATGGGCGGCGAGGAGATGCCTGCGGACATCGACGCCTTCGAGCGCGCGGCCGACGAGGAAGAGGAAGAGGAGGAGGAAGAGGAGGAAGAGCCAGATGAAGGCGGCGACGCCACCCGCCGCAGCAAAAAGACCCGCAGACGCCCCGATGACGCCTTCTACGGTGCGTCCAGTGCGTTCGTATGAGTGCTGCTCGTGTGGCGCTAGAACGTACGCGGCGCTGACTCTGCGGCGGCAGCAGCAGGCGACGACGCCGCGCTGGAGAGTGAGGACGCGTTCGAGCCACAGTCGAGCGACGAGGAGGAGGACGAGGACTCGGACATCGAGCGGCAGGTGCGCGGCGTTCGACCGGGTGTGTGTGTATGCAATTGCGAGCGCTAACGGACAAGTGTGCGGCGCGTGTGTGCGGCAGCTGTGGGGCAAGTCGCGCAAGCGGAGGCGGCGCGGGACAGGCAGGAAGCGCCGGAAGGTGGGCAAGCGCGTGGTGGCGAGTAAGGTGCCGCCGGAGCTCGCGGGCGTGCTGGGCGAGGCCAACATGCTGTACGCGTCGCACCAGTACGATGAGGCGATCCTGCTGCTCAAGGACTTCATCAAGAAGGCGCCGACGATCCCGGACCCGTACCACACGCTCGGCATGATCTATGAGGACCGGCAAGACCGCACGAAGGCGCTGCAGTTCTTCCTCATTGCGTGCACACTCACACCGCACGACGCGGAGCTCTGGAAGCGCGTCGGGCGCATCGCAAAAGAAGAGAAGAACTTCGACCAGGCGCTCTTCTGCTTCAAGAAGGCGAGCAGCGCGGACCCGAAGGACCGCGAGGCGCTCTTCAGCTACGCGGAGCTCTGCCGCGAGCAGGGCGACAACCGGCGCGCCGCGGAAGTGTTCAAGAAGCTCACGGTGCTCCTCCCGAAGGACCTGTCGCTCTGGATCCAGATCGCGGAAGCCTACCACTGCAACGAGCAGGAGGACGAAGCAGTCGACGCGCTCAAGATGTGCATCGAGAAGGCATCGGCGGACCCGACGCGCCACCACGCCTCCAAGTACGAGCTCAACGCGATCAACATGCTCGCTGATCTCTACATCACGCTCAAGAAGTACCGCGAGGCGATCCAGGTGATCCACCAGCTCCACGCGCGTTACGCGCCGACGACGCACGAGGCGACGCAGGTGGAAGGCGACCCGGGCGGGCTGCCGCTCGACATCGCCGTTAAGTACGGGATCTGCCACTTGTTCGAGCGCGACTTCAAGACGGCCGAGGCGATGTTCAACCACCTGTTCGCGCAGGACGTGGACGTGTTCGGCGACTTGTACCTGGACGTGGCGGAGGCGTACATCGCGCTCGGAGACCAGGACGAGCGCGCGGCGGAGATCCTCGTGCCGCTGCTCGGCCGCGAGGAGTTCTCGCTCGAGCAGATCTGGATCAAGTACGCCGAGTGCCACGATCGGTTGGACAAGTTCGACGTCGCGGTGGACTACTACGAGCGTTCGCTGCGCCACCAGCTCACGATGGATCACTTGACCGTGAGCCCCGAGCTCATGCTGAAGGCGATGCAAGCGACGCGGAAACGGAAGACACCCGAGAAGGGCATCGAGCTGCTTGCGGCGTACCTGCCAGACGTGATGCGACCTCCGATCCGACCGTATTGGGTCAACACTGGCGCGCGGCGGAAGCGAGGCAAGCAGAGCGAAGACGACAGCAGAAGTGCCAGGAGCGCGAGCGCTCAGTCGCGTGGCCGTGGAGACCGAGAAGAGGGCGACGAGGAGGAGCCGGAGGACGAGGCTGAGAGCGCCGAGGAGCAGGAGGAGGACGAGGAGGAAGACGACGAGGATGCCCTAGGCGAGAACACGCGCATGAATCGGACGCACGACCCCTCGCTGTCTCCAGATGCGATGGAGAACGGCATCCGCTTGAAGTTGCTGATCGAGTGGGGACACTTGAAGCGTCTGGCTGGCGACCCGGAGGTGCTCTGCAAAGTGGGGATCCCGATCATCCTGACGTCGCTGAACCAGACGTCGTTCCGTCTGTCTGGGCGCGTGAACAACCCGACGAGCACTGCTGCCGAGCTGGTCTCGACTGTCGGCACGCCGACAGTCGGCTTCCAGGTCCTCAAATCCGAGTACCTCGTGGACATCTCGGACCCGCACCAGCGCGACTCGTTCATGGGGATCGTGATGCGCGTGGCTCAGCAGATCGTGATCTCCCGCGCGCTCGGCGAGCAAGCGTACTACAACCTCGTGATCGACGTGGCGCGGACGTTGACGGAGCTGGGCAAGTACGTCGCTGCGATCGAACTGCTCACTGACGTGAACACGTCCGACAAGATCGCGCTGCCGCACTTGCGCTTCGAGCTGCGGTTCCTGGCGCTCGTGATCGCGCTCGAGTTCAAGGAGAACAGGATGGCGTACGAGTGCGCGCGCCTGAACATCCTCGAGGACCCGCAGAACCTCGGATACTGGAACCTCTTCGCGCGCGTGATCGCGATCACGGGGGTCTTCTCGTGGCACCAAAAGTTCCTCGCGAAGCTGCTGCGCGACGACCCGTCGAGCTACCCGGCGATCGTGCTCGCTGGCCACCAATCGTCGACGTGGGATATTGCGTCGCTCACAGTCGGCGAGCTCACGCTCGCCCACCAGAAGCAGCCATCGGACCCGCTGATCCTCTTCTGCATCGGGCTGGCGTTCCTCTCGGCGTCCATGCAGCGCACGATCAACGACCGACAGCACACAGTCGCGAAGGCGTTCGCGTTCCTGCAGCACTACGAGCGCGCGCGCACAGCGTCCGAGTCGGCGATCGGCAAAGACGTTCTCCAGGTCGAGTGCTGGTACAACATCGGTCGAGCGCACCAGCAGCTGGTGCGTGGAAGCTCAAGACTCGCTCTGGCATGTGTGTGTGTGTGTGTGTGTGTGTGTGGCGTGTGCTGATGAAGAAGCATGTGGTTGGTACTGCAGGGGCTGTTCCACTTGGCGATCCCGATGTACGAGCGCGTGCTGCGGTTCTTCGAGCTGAGCAAGCGCGAGAACCGAGAGGTCCCGCAGGAGTACCAGATCTGCCGCGAGACCGCGTACAATCTCTCGCTCATCTACAAGCAGAGGTGCGTGTGTGTGGCGTTGCTGTCTACAGTGGTGTGTAGTGCGCTAGTGCGTATGCTCGCTGACTCGTGCCGGTGCTCGTGGATGCAGCGGCGCCAACGACTTGGCGCGGTACCTCATTGCGAAATATCTCACCCTCGACTGAGCGCTTGGGCGATCACTTGCGCACTTTATCAGATAAACGACACACACGACAGCGGGAAGCACACAAGGTAGTCAGATCCAGAGTCAGACAGCATCAACTCATGTGTTCATACAGGCTAACTGAGCCGCAATCAGAGGCTGCTGTAGCGGTGCTGCTCGTGCACGAGGTGCGACGACAGGTGGTGCTCGATGTAGTCCTTCACGACCGGCGCGAACACGTCGAGCTGCATCTGGTTGTGGAACATCGTGTCGTGGCCAAACTTCGAGTCCACCTCCACGAGTCGCGAGTCGTAGCCATACGACTGCAGGATGTTCACCTGGCGAGCGAGTCACAGACCGAGCACGAGTGGTAGCGTTAGTGCGTCGCACGGGAACGGAGTGACCAACAACGTCGTTCCTGACGACAACTACACACACGTACAATCATGCGCTGCTCCTGGATCGGGATGAGCAGGTCCTGCTTGACGCCGATGATGAGTGAGTCGCAGGAGATGCGGCTGAGCCCCTCGGCCAGGTTCGAGTGGTTCCGGCCGAGGTTCTGCAGGTCCATCGCCTTCGAGAGCAGCAGGTAGCAGTTTGGGTCGTAGAAGCGCGCGAACTTGCTCGCCTGGTACTCCATGTAGCTCTCGACCTCGAACGTCGTGGCCTTGAAGTGCATCGGGCCCGTCGGGTTCCAGTCGAAGCGCGCGTCGAACTCCTCGCGCGAGCGGTAGCACGTCATGCCGAGCTCGCGCGCGACCTTCATGCCCTCGAGCGCCACGCCCGCCGGGTAGTCGCCGTCGTTGTACGCCGGGTCCGCGAGGATCGCCATGCGCTGCACGCGGCGGAACGCGACGGTGCCGGGCGTCGTCTGCGCGGTGCACGCGATGCCGACGAGGCGGTCCACGCGGTTGGGGAACTGCGCCGCGAACTCGAGCGCCTGAGGGCCGCACGCAGCGGCGAACAGGCAAACGGGTGTAGCACGTGTCAGATCGACTATGTCCGTGCAAGCCCTGACTCTCTCTCTTTCTAGTGCTGTTGCTGTTGCTGGCTCGCTCTCGCCGCTCCCTCACCTGGATGCCGCCCATGCTGCCGCCGATGACAGTGTGGACCTTGTCAATGCCCAGGTCGTCCAGGATGCGCGCGTGCACGGCCGCCTGCTCGCCGGCGCGACGAAAGAGCAATAGTGAGCCACTGTCCATACATTCCCTTGCTCTCTCTCCCTTGGCACAGAGAGAGAGAGAGAGAGAGTGATGCTCAAGTGTATGTGCCACGCACCATGTCGGCGGGGGTGATCTGCGGGAACGACGCCTTGTACTGCTTGCCCGTGCGCGGGTCGACGCTCAGCGGCGACGTGGCGCCGAACGGGCTCCCGAGCACCGACGGGCAGATGACGCGGAAGTAGGATGTGTTGATGGCCTTCCCCGGGCCGACCATGTTCTCCCACCAGCCCGGCCGCGGGTCGTCGCGGTTCGACGCCGCGTGGCTCGAGTGCGAGAACGACGGCAGCACGAGGATCGTGCGCTCGCCTGGGAGCGTCGGGTCGCCCTGCGGCCATCATCCGCACCATACGTCAGTACACACACATCGCAGGCTCACGAGAGCCAAACACGCAGCGCACAGGCAGATAGACACGCACCCACTGCTCCCAGTCGATCTTGACCTCCGGCAGCACCTCGCCCGACACGAGGCGGAAGTCGCCCTCGATCACCGATTGGTACTTGTTGCGCTGCAGCGGCGCGTCGAGTTCGCGGCCGCCCGCCGCGCGCACGAACGTCCGGCGTCCGACAGCCGCTGCTGCCGAGCGCGTCTGCACCAGTCTGACAAGTCGATCGGCAGTGCACCCGTTGGCGAAATGTCCCGCACTACCGCAGAGAACGATGGTAACGCACGCACCGCTGGAGTCGCGCGAGCATCTTCGTCTGTGGGTCTGCTGGATCTGCTGGAGCTTCTTGCGCTTGGCGCTTCTAGCGCTACTTGCGCGAAGTTGACGAGTGAACTCGATGTGCATGCGCAAGTCCATTGCCGGAACACCGGTACGTTTTAGCGTTTTAGACTACGTTTTAGCAAAGGTGCCTTTTTAGATTTAGTTTTAGCAGCAAAATAAAAATGAATGGCAAATGATTGGTGCATAAAGGTGACTCATCCATTTAACGTCTCCGGATTGGCTGGACGCAGATCTTATCAAATGTTTTGTGACCTGTCACTATTTCAAAATTGATCGATATTTGTTTCATGAGAAACACTGCACAAATATTGAATCTTCCGTTCCATTTAACGCTATTATGAAAACTAGTCTAATTTTTCAAATAAAAGTAAAACTCCCATGCATCGATTTGCTGGATCAAGAATCCGAGAGCCGCATCGTGGTTAATCGTATTGTGTAAGTTTAATTTCTTTGTAGAACTGTTTACATAACATGGAGTGATTTGTAAGCAAATATATACCATAAAAATAAAAGTGCTGAGCTCATCATTCGTATTTAATCTTTTCATATAGCCCACAATTGGCATTTTGTTTACAAATCTTGCAAAATACATGTTAAAATTGCTTACATTGTGTCAGCGTCTTTTTGCTCCTCAGCGGATTGTCGTGATACCAATCAGACTGGTTATTGCTCAATTTAGATCGATCGTACACAATCACTTTTCATGATGCTCACCAAGGTGCCATTCGTTAGACCACCTCAGCCATCGAGATACACCGTCTCATCGACACCTCCCTCCACATCTTCCTCATGTGACACAATGATAACATTTATACACCCGTTTTGATAAAACAACGTACCTATTCATTATTGTAAGAAGAAGTTATGCGATTCACAGCAACGGAAACAGCGAACCTTTTTGGCGACTCATCATGTCAACGCACACGGATTGGATCTGATATGATCGCTACCTTGACTAAAAGCAAACTTATGATTGTTCTCCAAACAAAGACAAAAATAGACACTTTGAAGAATACTAGCACTACTTCCACGGCCCTGCTGTCCTCTTCAAGGAAAAGCCAGTGAGCAATAAACACTCTTGCTTTCTTCACTTATACTTTTTACGCAAGAGGTTGAAACCTCTTGCATGGAAGATGCGCAAGGGTTCCAGAGGAAAGGAATCCAATGGTGAGAAGCGAGGATAGGAAAGGATTTGAAAGGGTAACGAGAATCGCACCCTGGTTTTCTGTCGTTTAAGTCCACTGATATATTTGGTCTACATGCAGCCTGCCACACCCCACACTTGACCAACTCAGTGAGGCACGTGGCATCACGCCAAACCCCGACCAAAGTGTGAAGGACAACCAAACGAACCCCGGCTGATATCGCCAACGCTGTTGATGAAGACCACCTCACTGTACCTGCGCCAACAACCCATCCTGACACGAGCCGACGAACTGCGGGTTACCACCCTTGGCCTGAACCGCTTTCTCCACAACTTTTGAACCATCGGTCTGCCTGACCCTCTGAAGAATGAAAAATCTGTGTTGTCCCACGCGGGTACACAGTGTGCGCAGCGCCGACGCGAGCGCTGGGCGTTTTAGATAGTAGCACCCCATCTTGAGAATGTGTCTCTGGGCGAAACGTGTGTGGGTGCCGCCCGAGAAGTATTTCTCCACCGCTTCTCTACAATGTTGTTGCTATTCCCGAGAAAGGATTTGTAAAGTGGAACGCGGGGTCAACCCCAAGGAAGGAGTTGTAACCGGGCGTGCCCGAGTTACGCAGCACAGATAGAGATGAAGCGTGCGTGAGCACCTTCCGCAAGGATTCCAGTCTCAAAGACGGAAGACGAGAAAGACGTTGGGCACTTCTGCTCCAAAAACCAAAGTGTTATTTGTCATGCTTAGTGCAGCTCCACCAGTCCGTGTGAGCTTGTAGATTTTGTATACTATACTAAATCTAAGATGCCTAAAATATGAGTGGCTCTGAGAGCCCTACTGATCTTATTGGTCTTTATTGCGCTAATGATAGCCAATCAGATAGGCCGCGATTGTTGCTGGCTCTAAAGATGTTGCGCGGACAGTAATCCAGCAGCGCTGGGTTATAATGAGTAACCCGCGCGTGTAACCCCGTTACACCACCCCCCACTTAAGGTTGGACTTCCCCTATTCTAGGGTGAAGCCTGAGTCAAGGTGGACCATATCACTTTGGCCACGAAACTCGAAATTGGTGTGTGCACACTCAATTGA
>JAASFH010000326.1:0-22271 GCA_023333695.1 Globisporangium yorkense
CATCCACACACCAAGATCAGACAAGCACCAACCAACAAGAGCACAACACATGAGCTCGCAGTGCCAACGAAGCCCGCGACCGCAAAGCTTCTGCAAGACGAAGAGATGGAGACGCACTTAAGCTCCTCGCTTGCTGTTGTCTCCTCCAACACAAATGGCGGACTATTCTCCGCACAAGTTGCTGTCTCCTCTTGTCATGATGAAAGACGCACCTCAACACGGATGGCTCGTATCTCCTCTAGATCTGGAGATCTTGTTTCGACGCTTGCAGTCGTCTCCGGCTCGGACGGATGAGGGCAACTGACATCAGCATCGTCAATAATGCGCTCGGGATCTGTTCCTCGAGCTTCACTGTTCGGTTTCGTGGATTGCGGCGTCATAAGTTGGGTCTTCCAGCTCTCCTGCCGATGCGACCTCTCTCCGCCGCCATCACGTAGTTGCAGGTTCACAGATGCTCCAACCTCCAGCAGCACAGCAACACCATCGACGTGGCCATGCTTGCAGCCGGCACCAAGGCTGACAAATTCGTTCGCGAGCAGGAAGACGTCTCGAGCACTCGGCGAAATCTGATGTGAGGCTCGCAGTTCGCACACAACACTCGGCACTCTTCTCGCTAGGACACCTGCAACCTGTGGTGGAGATCGTGTAGCAAATCAGACGCGGGACATCGCAGATAAGATGTCGCCGGCAGATTCTGTCGCGACCACGTTCATCGCGCCGCCGTGCGATCAGATAGATGAGTGCGTCGGCGACGAGCATGAAGCATGGGCGGTCGCTACACACGCGCCACACACGAGCATTCCGTGTGCTCGATCGAGAGCGCGACAGGCGAGTCCCACGCACGCGTCGCGCGTTGCACGAGTGCCTCGTCGAGGAGCGTTCGAGCAGCGAGAGTTGAGTCAGTTCTGAAGGACTGAACGAGGTTCGATCGCGAGGGCATCGAGTCCATCGGGTTCGTTCACTCGATACTCGCACGAACTGCACATGAGAGAGGCGAGATTGCACTATCCCTCCCTGCGTCGCCACCTTCATCGATCGCGCGACTCGAGTGTGTGGTGCGGTTGTTGCCATGTGAGTAGCAGCACCAGCAGGTTGATGCATACAAAAAGCAAGCCATGTGAGCTGTTTCGATTCGACAACGTACACCTCTCTATAGTGACTCGATGCTGCAACAGAAGAGAGTGTGGATCCCATCTCATGAAACACTGTCACTAAAGCCAGGACTTGTCCACAACCAGATGGTTCGCGAGATTGCACCGCAATTTATCTATTTTGTTCGACATCTTCTCAGACATTCAAAACCAAGTCCATGCCTGCTTTATCTCACTTCAAGTATGTTTCATGTCCATTCTTCTGGACATCATCCAGCTTGTAATATTCGCGTTCCGAATAAACCTAGAAGCTCTCCTCAAGGTTTTAGTAAAACACCTCGTGAGGTTCTATCCTCCATTTTCGCCGTTTATGCCATCTTTTATCCGCTCTCCGATCGCGCCGCACATTCGCCCGCATTCCGCATATCCCGCCGTGGCCGCTAGCTCACGCCCGCGCGCTCTTCCCCTCCCCCCGACGCGCTCGTGAGTCGCGTGCGCGTCGTCGGAAGGCAAGACAGGAAAGCAGGAAAGGCAATAGGTAGAGAGAGGAAGCGGGTAGCGAAGAAGGCGAGGCAACCATGCAGCGCAACGGCGGCAAGGGCGGCGCGTCCCGCAAGGAGCGGCTGCTGCGCGCCAAGATGAAGAAGAAGCAGGCGGACGAGGAGGCGGCGGCGGCGGCCGGCGGCCCCGCGGCGGCCGCAGCCTCCACGTTCGAGGACATCCTGCAGATGTCGGACCTCTCGGAGGCGTCGCTGCTCGAGAACCTGCGCCGCCGGTACGAGCAGGAGAGCATCTACACGTACGTGGGGCCGATCCTGATCGCGATCAACCCGTACAAGCCGCTGGACGCCACGTACAGCGAGGGGAAGATGACCGAGTACTACGGGAAAACCATGGGCATGCTGCCCCCGCACGTGTTTGCGCTCGCCGACCACGCGTACACGCAGCTCATCCAGGGCGGCGCGCTCGACCCGGCCAACCAGAGTATCATCATCAGCGGCGAGAGCGGCGCCGGCAAAACCGAGACCACCAAGATCATCATGCAGTACCTCGCGCGCGCCACGAGCTACCGCAAGGTGCCGACCGACGCGCACCACGAGACGCAGCACCATCACCATGCGGCGGACCACGCGACGAATGGAGCGGTCTCGCGCGCGCTCGGCAAGCTCGAGGAGCGCGTGCTCGAGTCGAACCCGCTGCTCGAGTCGTTCGGCAACGCCAAGACGCTGCGCAACGACAACTCGAGCCGCTTCGGCAAGTTCATCGAGATCCAGTTCGACCACCACGGCAAGATCGTCGGCGCCGAGATCATGAACTTCTTGCTGGAGAAGACGCGCATCGTGTCGCAGAGCGTCGGCGAGCGCAACTACCACATCTTCTACCAGGTGCGCCATGCGACTGGCTGCTTGCGAGCGAAAGAGAGAGACACACAAAGTGGCAACTGACCCGGGGGTCGCTTGGGTTGCTGCTGCAGTTACTTGCAGGTGCAGACGACGAGCTGCGCGAGAAGCTGAAGCTGACGACGCCGCACGACTACGAGTACCTTTGCAAGAGTCAATGCTTCACGATCCAGTCATGGTGCGTCCATCGGGTGTGGTGGCGTTACTGCGGAAGCGATGTCGTCACGTCGCCGGCTGCGGTCACTAACGCGTCTTGCATCATGTGCGTTTGCAGCAACGACTCGCTCGAGTTTGAGACGACGAAGCACTGCATGGCGACAATTGGCATCAACCAGGAGCGCCAGGAGCGGGTCTTCGACTTGCTCGCGGCGGTGCTGCACCTCGGCAACCTCAAGTTCATGGCGGAGAACGAGACGTGCGTACCGGCGAACGAAGAGGCGCACGAGGGACTTCGCCACGTCGCGACGCTGCTCAAGGTGAGCGAAGACGCGCTCCACAAAGCGCTGCTGACGCGCCAGTTGTTCGTCGGCGGCAAGGTGATTGTGCAGCAACAGAACGTCGACCAAGTCCGCGACAAGCGGGACGCGCTCGCGAAGGCGGTGTACTCGTCGCTGTTCCTGTGGCTCGTGTCGGAGTTGAACCGAACGATCTCGCGCCCGAAAGACAAGTGGGGCTTCATCGGCGTGCTGGACATCTACGGCTTTGAGAAGTTCGAGTGGAACACGTTCGAGCAGCTGTGCATCAACTACGCGAACGAGAAACTGCAGCGACACTTCAACCAACACATGCTCGAGGTGGAGCAAGAGGAGTACACGAAGGAAGGGATCGACTGGACGCACATCGACTTTCTGGACAACCAGCAGTGCCTGGACCTGATCGAGAGCAAGCCAGGTGGGAAGCCCGGCATTTTCATCTCACTGGACGACATCTGGCGGCTGAAGGGCGAGGAGGCGAACAAGAAGTTCGTGTCGATCCTGCACGCGTCTTTTGGACGAGACCCGAACGGATCCCAGGCGTCGACGAAGAATCAGCACGACTGGTACATCCACCCGAAGGTCGATGCGAGCCTCCACTTCGGCATCAAGCACTACGCTGGCGAGGTGATCTACGACGCGAGCGGCTTCAATGACAAGAACAACGAGACGCTGAACGACGACATGAAGGAGCTGATCAAGCAGTCGGAGAGCGACTGGGTGCGCAGCATTTTCGACCTCAACGTGCAGTCGATGGAAGCGATGCCAGGCAACCAGTCGAAGCGTCCGTCGGAGCACGTGTCTCGCCGTCCGACCGAAGGACCTGGCGCTGGTGGCGGCAAGTCGCGAAACCTGCGTGAGGTGTCTGTCGGAGCGCAGTTCCGGTTCCAGCTCCAGGAGTTGATGAACAAGATCTCGCTGGCCAACCCGCGATACGTGCGCTGCATCAAGCCGAACGAGTACAAGCGTTCTGGCGAGCTGAACGACACGGACTGCGCCCGTCAGCTGAAGTACTCGGGCATGATGGAGGCGATTCAGATTCGTCAGCGCGGGTTTGCGCTTCGCGAGGATCACGACGTGTTCTTCTACGACTACCAGTCGCTGGCACCGCAAGCCGAGACCATCGGAGAGCTCGTCGAGGAGATCTCGGACATGCTCGGCGCTGGCAAGGAGGAGTGGCAGTTGGGCAAGACGAAGGTGTTCCTGAAGCGCACGGTCGCGTTGAAGCTTCGCAAGCTCGAAGTGCTCCGATGCAAGGCGGCCGCACGGACTTTGCAGAAGTGGTGTCGGAACATGAAGCTGAACGACGCTGCTATCAAGATCCAGACGAAGGTTCGACAGTTTGTCGCGAAGCGGAAGCTGCGGAAGCTCCGTCGCGCAGCCTACAAGATGGTGAGCGTTCTGAGAACCCGGGTTGTGATGGTGCAGTACCAGCGCCTCCTGGCGGAGCACCGGTACAGGACCAAGAGCGCCGTCACGGTGCAGAAGATTGTCCGTGGCCACTTGACGCGCAAGAAGAACTTGCTGCACCCGTTCCAGGACCTTGGTCCGCAAGAGCTCGACCAGAAGATTTCGGAGATGGAAGTGGCGATCGCACAGGCTGCCAAGGACAAGCAGTTCGAGCTGTGCGCGAACCTCCAGAAAGACCTGGAGAAGATCGTGGAGGCTCGCAAGAAGGTCCGCACGGCGAAGGAGATCGACGCCGAGATCAAGAAGCTGAACGAGGACATGGAGATGGCTGCGAGGAACAAGCAGTTCGCTCTGTGCGCCGACCTGCAGAAGCAGCTCGAAGAGCTCCAGGAAATCCGCAAGAACGTGAAGGAAGACCTGAACGAGCTCGAGCCGGCGGAGCTCGACGAGCGCATTCGCGGCGTTGAGACCCAGATTGCCGCTGCGATGGCGGCACGAGACTTCGAGAAGTGCGGTCTGCTGCAGACCGATTTGGATGTGTTAGTCGCGGCGCGCAAGAAGAAGCAGACGCCCGAGGAGCTGGACGCCGAGATCGAGAGCTTGAATGCCGAGATCGGTCTACTGATGCAGCGCAAGGAGTTCGAGAAGTGCGCTCAGGTGCAGAAGGACATTGATGTGCTGAAGAAGCGCAGAGCGAAGTTCGGTCCGCCGGCAGCGCCCGCTCAGCCTGCCGCTCCGCCTGCTGCTACTCCTGCTCCTGCTCAAGCTGCTGCGCAGCCGAAGTTCACAGTGGATGTGCCAGGTGGTCCGGTGTCAGCCCCCGCGGCGCTGCCCGGGACGAACCCAACCGCTGCAGCCAACCGTCCAGTCCCACTTGCTTCTCCGACGAAAGTGGGAACGCCAGCGGTGGCTGGTCGTGTGACTGCTGGGCCAACTGTGAACGGTGCTGGGCGACCAGTGGCAGCTCCTGCTGCTGTCGCGACCAAGGTCCAAGCTGCGAGTCCGAATGTCAACGCGACTGTCGCTCGCCCCACTCCGAAGGCTTCGGTCGCGGCACCCACAGCGTCGTCGTTTGCCAAAATGCCCTCATTTGAGCCGCGTCCTCGATCGGGCTCGAACTCCTCAGCGGTGTCGACCCATTCGTACGCGCGATCCACCATCTCTGTCGCCTCGACGATGTCGAAGGCGAAGAAGCGTGATGCGACGTCGGACCCGTCCCGCACGGTGGCTCGCCTGCGACCAGCGAAGGCTCTGACCGTGACGGAGGATGTCACTGTCCACGAAGCGGCGAAGATGATGAAGTCGAACCGAGCTGCGGCAGTGCTCGTGACGAACTGGGAAGGTGCTCTGACTGGTATCCTCACGGACACGGATACTGCGCGCCGTGTGGTGTCGAAGGGCTTGGACACAAAGACAACAAGAATCGCGACGGTCATGACTCCGAACCCGAGCTGCGTGACGCTCGAAGACAGTGCGGTGGACGCGTTGGACACGATGCTGACTGGTCGATTCCGTCACCTGCCGGTCGTGAGCAGCCACAACGGCAATGTGGTTGGGCTGCTGAACGTCGCCAAGTGCTTGCACGACGCGATTCGCCGCATCGAGAATTCTTCGTCGTCGCTGCAGCAGGAGCTGGGAAACAGCTCAGCGAACTCGCTTCTGCGCGGGATGCTGGAGAAGATGCTGTCTCCTTCGCTGAAAGACGTGCTGTCCGCCCCGGGGGAGACGAAGGCGCCGCTCGTCCAGGAGAACGACAGCATCTTCGAGGTCACGAGACAGATGGCAGACGCGAAGAAGCCCGTGCTGGTGGTTTCGGACTCGCACCCGTTGACTCTGCTCGGCATCTTCACGCCGAAGGATCTGCTGCATCGAGTGGTGGCTGCGGACCTGGATCTCCACACAACGACGGTTGGCGAAGTGATGACTTCGAACCCGGAGTCGGCAGCGCCTGACACGACTGTGCTGGACGCGTTCCACATCATGCACGACGGGAAGTTCCTGAACCTGCCGGTGGTGTCGCCATCGACTGGCGAGATCTTCGGCATCGCGGACGTGATCTCGATCAGCTGTGCGTCGTTCGGCCAGGGCGAGTCGCGCGATGTGAGCCAGTTCTTCAATGCGGCGCTCGACCTCCACCACAACGACCCGTTCGACGACACTGCGTCGATGTCCAACATGTCGGTCACGAGCAAGGCTCGTCAGCGCAAGGACCGCGACAAGGAGGTGAATGTGCGTCCAGTGTCGAGTCTTCGTCCGAGCCCGGCGGTGACGATTGACGAGCACTCGACCGTGCTGGACGCCGCGAACCTGATGAAGCAGAGACGCTCGGACGCCCTACTCGTCGTCGATCATACTGGCGGACTTGTTGGTATCCTGACGGACACAGACATCTGTCGCCGAGTGCTGGCAGTTGACTTGGTGCCTGCCGAGGTCTCCGTGAGCGATGTGATGACAAAGAACATCAAGTACGTCGCTCCTGAGGACAGCGCGATCGACGCGATGCTGTCGATGCAGGAGGGCCACTTCCGCCACCTGCCAGTGGTGAGTCGTGACGGCAGCGTTGCTGGTGTGCTGAACATCGGGAAGTGCATTTACGATGTTTCGAAGCGCCTGGAGCACGCGACGCAGTCGACGGAGCAGCTGAAGGCTTCGTTCGAGAAAAGCGGCGCGTCGTCGACGATGCAGCAGTTCCTCGGTCCGATGCTGCAGAAGCTGACGTCGCCCACGCTGGAGTCGCTTCTGGAGAAGGAGAAGCGCAGCGGAGTTGCGGCGGCGCCACGTATGCCAGTTGGAACGCTCGTGAAGGACGTCGCGAAGGCGATGGCGACGTCACGGAAAGCCGCGCTGATCGTGGACGGCTTCGCGACCGACCGTTTGGTGGGCATCTTCTCGCCGAACGAGCTGGTGATGAAGGTGATTGCGAGCTCTCTCGATCCTGACTCGACGTACATCGAAGACGTGATGGAGACAGACCCGGAGCTTGCGACGCCCTCGACGTCCGTGCTGGATGCGCTCCACATCATGCACGACTCGCAGAGCCTGAACCTCCCTGTGATTTTCGACAACTCGAACAGTGTCGTCGCTGGTCTGGTCGACGTTCTGTCGCTCAGCTACGGCACGATCGACGCGATCTACGGTGGGGACCGGGAGCAGATGCAGGAGTTCTGGAACACTGCCTTGCAGCTGGATCACCCTGTGAACCCAGGGGCGAGCGCGAACACGAACAGACAGCGAACGACGCTCCAGTCCGCTGCAGCCGAGCGCGAGATGAGCCGCACTGTCGCGCAGCTCCGTCCGTCGAAGGTGCTCACGATTGTCGAATCGGCTACTGTGAGTGAGCTGTCGCAGATGATGGGTCGTAGCCAGTCGGACTGCGTGCTGGTGGTGTCGGACGACGGTCTCCTGGCGGGTATCATCACGGACACGGACCTGACGCGTCGTGTTGTGTCGGAGAACAAGCCAGTGGAGTCGACGCTCGTCGGCGACGTGATGACGAGAAACCCGACGTTCGTGTCGATGGAGGACCCTGCGATCACGGCGCTGTCGACCATGCTGGAGGGCCGATTCCGACACTTGCCTGTTGTGGACAAGAGCGGGTCTGTCATCGGCATCCTGAACATCGGCAAGTGCTTGTACGACGCCATTCGCAAGATGGAGAAGTCGGAGCAGTCGTCGGCGGCGCTCCGTCAGACACTAGAGAAGGAGATGAAGAACCGCCAGGGCGGACGCGGTGCGCTGACTCAGTTCCTCGGTCCGATGGTCGGGAAGATATTCTCTCCGGATGTCAAGAGCGTGCTGGACGAAGAAGGTGTGGAGCCGCCGCGTGTGCAGCCGTACACTTCGGTGTACGAAGTGTCGAAGCTGATGGCAGCGACGAAGAAGGCGGCGCTCGTCGTGAGCAACCGCGGCCAGTACTTTGGTTTGTTCACGCCGAAAGACATGCTCGAGAGGGTTCTTGCGAAGGGAAAGCCTGTCCACACGACTGCTGTGTTCGACGTGATGCAAGAGGATGCGCCGACGATCTACGGCGCCACCACTGTGATCGACGCGATGCACACGATGCACGACCAGAAGACGCTGTATCTGACTGTGCTCCAGTCCGAAGCGAGCATGCAAGCGATTGGTCTCGTGGATGTGCTCTCGCTGAGCTACGGATCGTTCGCGAAGGGAAGTCCAAGCGACTGGAAGGCATTCTGGAATGCGTCGTTCGAGGCAGCTGTGGACGACGACGACGACACCTCGTCTGTGCACAGTTTCAAGAGCAGCTTCTCGGTGAACCGTCCAGGAGGCGGCATGGGTCACGACCACGGTGGGTTCAAAAAGCCGACGCCTGCGTCCGGCGACTCTCGTCCGGTGTCGAAGCTCCGACCGTCGAAGGCTGTGACGATCCTGGACACGTTCTCTGTCGCTGACGCAGCAAAGGAGATGGGTCTGACACACACGGATGCGGCGCTCGTCATTTCGCGAGACGGTGTGCTGAAGGGTATCTTGACGGACACGGACGTGACCCGGCGAGTAGTTGCGCTTGGAAACGATCCGTTCTTCATCAACGTGTGCGACGCGATGACACCGAACCCGAAGTTCGTGGACGAGAAGGACAGCGCCATGGACGCGATGTTCATGATGCTCGACGGCAAATTCCGCCACTTGCCGGTTGTCGACGGCCAGGGCATGGTCGCCGGTATGCTGCGCATTCAGAAGTGTCTGTACGATGCGATCACGCGTCTGGAGAAGGCGCAGCAGTCGTCGAGCGGTGCGATCCGCGAGAACCTAGAGAAGCAGCTGCTCGCGACGGGTCTTGGCTCGAGTCTCGCAGGGAACCAGAACGCGCTCCAGCAGCTCGTCGGTCCGATGGTGGAGAAGCTGCTGTCTCCGACGCTCGAGACGATTCTGCAGAATGACGAGCTGCCGCCGCTGGTGTACCCGAATGAGACCGTGATGGAGGTTGCTCGCCAGATGTCAGCTACGCGCAAGGCTGCGTTGATTGTCGAGGATCTTCACCCAGGCGGAAGCGAGTCGTCGTTCCGAAGCAACTCTGCGGCCGGAAAGCGGCTCATTGGTGTGTTCACGCCGAAGGATCTGCTGCTCCGTGTCGTCGGCTCGGGACTTGACGCCGCAATGACAACTGTGAGCCAGGTGATGACTCCGAACCCTGAGACGGCGTCGCCGAGCACGTCTCTCGTGGATGCGCTTCACGTGATGCACGAGCAGAAGTTCCTGCACCTGCCGGTCGTGGACACGAGCTCGGGGACGATCATGGGCATGGTGGACGTTCTTTCTCTCTGCTACGGCACTTTCGCCAAGGGCAGCGGCAGCGGCGAGTCTTCGGACTGGAAGTCGTTCTGGGATATGTCTCTTGCGCTCACGCGCGACGACGACGAGAGAAGCGAGGTTGGGAGCGTCAGCATCAGCGTGGCGGGCTCAAAGGCGTCGCGCCGTCCTCGCGGGACGCAACCTCGCGGTCGCACTCGCAGTCGGACTGCTTCGTCTGCAGGATCTGTTGCTCGCAGAGAGGTGGAGAGCGCGCTTCGTCCAGTTTCCAAGCTTCGTCCTCGCCAGGTTACTCGCATCAACGAGTTCATCACGGTTGCTGAGGCTGCGAAGCGGATGCGTCACGCTCGCGTCGAGGCTGTGGTCATCACGACGGAAGATGGCGAGCTGCGTGGTATCCTGACGGACACGGACATCACCCGACGTGTGCTAGCGAAGGAAATCGACCCCGAGACGTGCTCGGTGTCGTCTGTGATGACCGCGAACCCAAGCTGCGTCCGATCGGACGACCCTGCTATTGAAGCGATCACGAAGATGTTGGAAGGGCGGTTCAAGCACCTCCCCGTCGTCGGGAGTGACGGAGTCATTCAGGGGATGCTCGACATTTCCAAGTGCTTGTACGACGCGATCACATGCATGGAGCGCGTGCAGCAATCGACGGAAGCTGCAGCGACCGACTTTTCACGGGACCTCGGCAACGGCTCGTCGCTCCACCGCTTGCTGGGTCCGATGATGGAGAAGATGGTTCGGCCGACTGTCGCGGTTGCGCTGGAAGGCGAGCCGCGCCCGCCGATCGTGCAGCTCTCGACGACGGTTTCTGCTGCGGCGAAGATGATGGCGACGACGAAGAAGGCTGCGATCGTGGTGGACGGGAGCGAGATTGTTGGCATGGTGACTCCGAAGGACTTGCTCCGGAAGCTGGTGGCGAAGGGCTTGGCTGCTGAGATCACTGCGGTGCAGGACGTCATGACAGTGGACCCCGAGTCGGTGGGACCGAGCTCGCGCATCCTGGACGGTCTCCGTCTGATGCACGACGCCGGGCAGCTGTTCATGCCTGTGCTGACTGAGACTGGCGACGTCTTCGGAATGGCGGATGTGCTGTGTCTGAGCTACGGACAGTTCACGAACTCGGGCAGCGCCGGTGGCGGCGACTGGCGCCAGTTCTGGCAGACCGCCATGAACTTGCAAGACGAAGCTGGGGACATGTACGATGCGGACGAGACGAACTCGGTCGGCACGATCGAGGACTTTGAGCGCAGCGAGTTCCGCGGCAGCGGCATGGGGATGCGTGGGGGCTACTCTGCAGCAGCCGCGTACGCTGAGCTGGGCGAGAGTGTGTCGGTCATCAGTGCTGCCCACACGACTGCCACGAGTGCGATGGCGCTGAACATGACGGATGACACGTTCATCTTCAAGGTGAGCGACCGCACGCAGGGCCACTACCACCGCATCATGTGTCGCTACGACTCGATCGCTGTGCTGTTTGAGCAAGTGCGCGCGAAGATGGGTGTCGACGCCGCGGATGAGATCCGCCTGAAGTACGAAGACGACGACGGCGATCTCGCTGTCCTCACAACCGACGAGAGTCTGGTGGAGGCAGTGGGCATGGCGAAGCGAGCAGGCTGGAAGCGCATCGTGCTGCTCGTGGACGTCGTGAAGGCTGGCGGCGGCGGCGGCGAGAGCAAGAAGAAGAAGGGCAAGGAGGTTGCTGCTGCATCACAGTCCGGATCGGGCAAGTCGACGTCGTCGTCGGTCGTGGGCAAAGCGCGCCAGCGCAAGCTGACGAAGGTCGAAGAAGACATCGAGTCGGGCTCGGAGAAGGCCAAGTCGGACGACGAGGATGAGGACGAGTCCGAGTCGGAGGAGGAGAAGGTGTCGAAGAAGTCGAAAGCCAAGAAGAGCAGCGCGAAGACGCGGAAGAAGGCCAAGTCGGAGGACAACACGGTGCTGCTTGCGAGCGCTGCGTCTGTGCTGCTCATGGTCGGCGCCGGCGCGCTCTTCTTCCTCAAGGGCAAGAACAAATAGACGGCAGTGCTTCCCAAGCGAGCGAGCGTGAGCCGAGCACGACAACGAGGCAAGTTGTCGGTGCGTATGCGTTGACAGAGCGAACGAACTTTAGACAGCCAACCAGCCACCGCACACTGCGCGCGGTGAGAGAGATAACAATGAGAAAGCGGAGATGCCTTACGTTCACCTGTGTGTATGAGCCGCGTTGCCTCTCAGGCGATTCGTTCACGCACGACGCACACTTCGTCTTCTTGCTGCTGTCACACCGACACGACATCGGTATCTGCGTTGGAAGCACTCGAGTTCTTCCTCGCACCGCTGTCTACAGAGTCGACTGGTGATGACGCTGACAACGACGAAGAGACGGATGTGTCTGTGGCAAGCGCAGACTTCTCGCTCATGTGGTCGCCGGGAGACGCCTTGGACGTCGACGTGGCCACGAGCACGCAGTCGTCGCGGACGTCCTTCTTGAGGAAAGAGTCCTGGATCCAGAACTGCAGCGCGTTCATCAAGCACGGGCACGCGATCATCACGAGCGCGAGCTCCACGCGCGGGTACAGCCGCAGCGGCGCGAAGACCCACATCGCGACCTCACCCAGTGGCTTCTCGAGCGCCACGATGAACACCGCGATCACGAGCTTCGTGCTGAAGATGATGACGATCCACGACGCCAGTTGCGCCAGCCAGTTCCTGATGAAGGAGGACATACACGATCAGCCTTCTCATAGCACCAGCAGCACCAATACCACTAACAACTACTACGAACCGGATGCGGATCGGGTCGCCGTAGTCTCCCGGCACCATGACCGACGTCCACTGAAAGCGCGCGGCGAGCAGCGAGAAGGCTTCGAGGAAGACCCAGTTGAGGAACACGCCGAACGTCGTGTCGAGCGTGAAGTTGACAAAGTAGAACGCGCACTGCACAGCGCATTCACGAGCCATTGAGTGTCGTCACTACCACAAGCACATCCGATGCCAACCGGTACCAACCTGGTCGACGCCCTTGAGCACCTGCGCGTCCAGCTGGTGCTGGTAGAGCAGGATGGCGATGAGCAGATTCGCGACGTGCGCAAAGCCTGCGCCGACCATCTGCTTGGACGCGTCGAAGCCCCAGACCTGCGCTCAGCGGCGGCATTCGCGTCAGGATCGCACACATTGGTATCAAGCAGAAGAGAGAGCGAGAGAATGAGAGAGAGAGAGAGAGAGAGAGAGAGACGCACCGCGAGCGGCCGCTGCGGCACCTCGTGCACGCGCTTGAAGATAAGCACCGAGAAGGCGATGATGCCCAGCAGCAGCTGCATGAGCGCCGCGAAGCCCCCGCTCAGTAGCTTGCACTCGGCCTCCGGCGCCTCGGCGTCGGTGCTGCCGCCCATCGCAATGGTACCTGCGACTTGGTGACTGAGATTCGCGAGTGACTGAAAAATTGTAAGACAGCGAGGAAGAAACTGGGAAATTGAAGTCGACATGTGGGTGGGTCGATACTCCACGACCTAATGCTTGACAAGCAGGGTGGACGCGACCATCTCGACGGTCTTGAGCGAGAGGAAACAATGTGAGAGGAAGCAGAGCAGATTCGTGGAGAAGGAGAGGAGCTTGTTGAAAGCGGGTCGGAATCGACTCGTGTCGCCATGACTTTCAAAGTCTGTCAGGTCTCATCGAGAACGCGCGAGCTGAGCGCGATTCGGACGGTACCGGCAGGAGGAAGACCCGACCGACAAGCGAATAGGATGCATGGATCGGTATATACATGTATGGATCGGTGGAGTTCGCCGGCATGGATGCAATGGCTCCCTGCAATGACCTCGCCCTCCCTACCTGCTAGCTTGAAGCCTGACACTGTGTACAGTCTCGACAAGCCGAGTCGGATCACGACGAGCGCGACGCCGACGCAGCCGCGACGAAGTGCGCCTCCCGCACGGCAGTCTTGTTCACGCCGGACGTGTCAAAGTACGAGTGAAAGATCTCGAAGCCCGAGTTGATCGACGCGCCGACAAAGCCGCTCGGCAGACTGTACCCGTTCTGGTGCGTGTCCAGCCCACTCGGAGGAGCCTGCACGGCACCTCTCGATGGTGCAACCGACTTGGAGAACGGCCACCCATTCTTCGCATCGTCCACAGGAGTCACGCTCAGCAGTACGCCGTCGTCGTCTTCCTCCTGCTCGTGCACCATCAAGCCGTTCGAGTCGTTTGTAAACACTTGGCCCTGCAGCGCCATCCGCAGTCCCGCACTCTCCTTGCGCAGAGCCTCCAGCTCCGAGACGAGCTCCGAATTCTGCTCCGCTTGTGACTGCAGCTTCTGGTGTGCTGTGCTGAGCTGGTCTTGCAACTCTTTTTGCGTGACTTGGAGCTCTTTCGCCCATGCGTCCTGTGAAATCCACGCACAGATATAGCGAGAGAAGACAACTTGCGTTAGCGAGTGCAGCCAAAACACCCAGCTCGTCCTGGCGGATCTGCTCAAGAGGGGACATGAAAAGAACCTGCGATACCCGGGAGTCATTCGATTCCAATGACCGCAAGTAGAACGAGGTCCAGATGGCGAGAGAGCTCGTGTGCCACTTGAACTGCAGCACCACCGGCGATCGGTCGCTGTATCCTTCGCCTTCGAACGGCATGATGAAGAACGGGTTGAGAAAGTCGCTCGCCTGCGGGTGCGAGTCCAGCAGTGTCCAGGCGCTAATGCATCTTGTGAGCGTCATCGAGCCCTGATAAGCACACGCATGCATCACAGAGGAACCATCTGTCAGCGGTGTTCGCGTACACAATAACATTTCAGCAGACACGTACGATCCGAGACTCCTCGCAGTCATGCAAGAATGTCCCGCTGCGCTTCCCGTACGCTTCGTCGAGCAGCGCGATCAAATAGCGCTCGTTGAACTCGAACGAGCATGGAAACTGGCGCGTGAGCTGCCAGACGGCGTCGATGAACTGCATGAACACTGGCGACGCGTGTTCGTCCTCCCAGTAGCTCGCGTGGTCGATTGAGTGACCCGAGCGTGCGCGGAACTGGTGCCCAAACGCACACCACTCCTGCTCGATGAGGATCTGGAACCCTTTCAGCGTTCGGTAGAACGGATCCGCGCACAGCTTGGTCAGCGCAACTAGTTGCGCGGTGCGGTCCCAGCCGTCCGAGCAGTGGATCAGGAGACTCGTCGCTTCCTCCGTGAGCTTCGAGACGCACACGGAGCATGACACCAGCACCGAGCGCACGTGCTCCAGCCACCGAGTGCTCTGTTGATCGTGCAAACGCCCACGTGAGCGTCGCATATCAACCACACACGCATTCAGAAAGCACGAGACGCACCTCAAGACACGACAGCCAATTCGAGCGCTCGTTGCCGCGCACTTCGTTCTTGATTAGGTCGAAGAGTTTCCGTATCGAGTCGCGCATCGAGTGGATGTTCTCGATTCCCATGAACATGATGTTCGTCTCCCTGTAGTAGTCAAGGCTGCACACACACAAGTCACGAGTGAGCTCCTATACAGCCGCCACTACCATCAACGCTGCACACGAAGCGAGAATGCACGCGTACACTTCGAATCCTCCACCGAGAGCGATGTTCCCGTACGCGCTTGTCTGCAGTCACAATGCAGGAATAGTGTGCGTCAGACAGCTGTGGTGCATCAAACATCACACACACTCCATCTCCATCATAGAAGCAGCGGTGTGTGTGTGCGTGCCTGGCTTCTGCAATCGACAAACAAGAGGCGTCCACTCGACTCGCGCCGCAGAGCTGTCATGTACGCTTCGTCCGACGAGCACCGCTTGCGGCGCAGTCCCACGAGCGGCTGCGAGCACCGTGCGATGATCGCGTCGTTTCGGTGTCGGTACGTCACCGCCGGCACGCGACCGCGAGCGCGGAAGTGGCCGATCTTGCGCAGCTCGCCATCCGAGACCGACGCCGGGACGACGAAAGCGCTTGGGTACGTCGGGCTCATTTTGTAGTTGCTGTTGATGTGTGTGACGCGGAAGCCCGTCATCTGGTTCGTGGACTTGGTGGTCTTGAACCCCAGTCGCACGAACTCGCTCTGCTGATCGTAGATCGCCCACCCAGCTAGGTCAGGGAGTGCCGAGATGTCCGTGCACGCATACGCGAGCTGCGGCTGCTTCGTCGACAGCGCTTGGTTGATCCGCACGAACAGGTCGCTGTGAGCACGAATGCAGACAAAGGCAGCAAGTGAGTTAGTTCCGTACCTCCTTCGGTGTCACGCTTCTGGTGCACACTACAGCAGGAGCTACGCACCCTGACGTCGAGTCGCACGGGAAGTTGAACTTGACGATCTCAAAGTTCTTGCACGAGATCTCGAGCTGGCTCGCCATGGTGCTCGAGCTGCTCGCGCGGAACTCGGCGAGCTCCGCGATGTTGTTCAGCGGCACCTCAAGCACCTCCTGGCGCGCAGCAGCGACGCCCCTCGCCGCGCTGCTCCGGCTGCTGTGGTGGTTGCCGCCTCGCTCGAACGCGAGGAAGAGCACCCGGAGGTTGGTCAGGAAGAGCGTCCCGTGCTTGGACTCGCGCGTCCCGGTGGTGGCGCTGTTGCTGCTGCTGTTCGTCCTGGACGCGGCGCTAGTGCTGACGCCTGCGAGCCCCGACGCCGACTTGTCACACAGCGCGTGCACTTTGAAGTACACGACTTCGCCCACGTGCAGCCGCGACACGGGGTTCTCCATCACCAGGTACATGCTTTCGGACACGTACGCCGTCTGGTATACACACAACAAGTAGAATGAGATGCCGCTACTCGCTCGCTCGCTCCCGTCAGCACCCACGCACCGCGTGGTCGAGTTCCTGGTGGTCGACCGACGTCCACGAGTCCTCGTCCCCTCTGCGCAGGTCGCTGGCGGATCCGCCTCTGGCCGAGAGCGGACGCAGCGATGGGCTGCGCTTGGAGGAGGCGGCGCTGGAGTAGTCTTCGATGAGCTCCATGGTCGCCGTCGACGGCGGACAGCGTGACGTGACGACTGCTGTGCTGTCGAATGGCTTACGAGAAATGTGGAGTGACTGCCAAGGATAGCGACGAAAAAAGTGTACAGTATTCACTCGTTTTCTTCTCGCTAGAATTCTCTGTGAGAAAATCATGGCTATTTTTGTTATTTTCCAGTTGTCTCAGTAGTGTCTAATACTACCCCACGGGGCTACAAATGCAAACATGAACCAGTCGTTCCCATACAAAGTCTTGCCAGCGGCTCTCTCTTCCTATCTGCAACGCGGCTGCTCTCTGACCCCCTCCCATCTTCTCCCTCCTACTTCTGGTCCGATCCATCATCGATCGATCCAGCCACCACCACCATCATTCTCTCACGCTCGAGCTCAGATCTCGTCGCCGTCCCAGTAAAACTTGTCCATGACGTAGTCGCCCGCGAGCTCGCAGCCCGTGTGCACGACGGTGCCGGCTTGCAGGTACTGCACGCCCTCGGGCGAAATGCCGTTGATCAGCACGTCGCCCACCTTCGTCGCGGGCTTGATCGAGCCGGAGCTGCACGAGCAGCCGTCAAGGTCGCCGTCGTGGTCCGACTCGTCCTCCTCCAGCACTTCGTCGTTGAAGAGCGCCATCTGCAGCCGGAGCTGTCCGACGATCGTGTCGAGCGCCTCAATCGGATGGTTCTTGTCTTCGAACCCACGGCCCACCAGCACCTCCAGCTTGAAGCACATCTCGCCGATCAGGTCGCTGTAACCACCACGCAAAGCTCAGCGTCAGCATGCACCATCTCGCGCAAGTGGTGCAGGCAACAAGCACCCTGCAAACGCACTCCTTCAAGTGGTTGTCGTTCATCACACGGATGACGAGGTAGTCGTGCTCAATGCACCGCACGCCGACCGCGATCGCCTCCATCCAACGCGGGTTCTTCCCTGCACAGAATGAGCGCACCGCCGTGTCAGAGCAATCGTCTCTACTACAGCAGCATCCATACCCAAGTAGCACGCCACTGCCATGCCGACACCAACCTCCGTTGTTGTGCGTCTTCGTCTTGTACACGAGATCCTGAGCCCACGGCGAGCGGCGCTTGCTGATGTACACCTCGCAGTACGGGTCCTGCGTGCCGAACGACTGGATGTCGCGGAGCTTCTCGCCCGAGATGAGACCCAGGAAGAGCTTGGACTTGCCGATGATAAAGTGTTGCGGGTACTCGCCGAACTGCATGCGCGGCTGCGACGTCGGGTTCTCTGCGTGGCGCCAATGCAAGCAAACAAGGTGAGCTTCGCGCAGCATACCACCAGATTATCACACGAGCAGCGACCGAGACACTTACCGTGGCCAATCGACAGGTACATGAGCACCTTGACGAAGCCCTGCGGCATGAGCGCGAACTCCTTCTCCATCGACCGGCCGCGCGAGAGGTCCTTGAGCGACACCATCGCCTTGCCGATCGTGTTGCTGGACGTAGGTGCACGCACACACAATGCCTCACCAGTCAGTACTCGGAGGACTGTTCGCGGGCGTCGATTCTGTGCTACTAGACAGAACCTTCGATCACACGCACCTGCCGACCCAGTTCTCGTTGATCACTTTGATTTTGAGCACGTCGGACGTGACATCCGGGATGAGGATCGTGGCTTTCTCGTTCCACTGCGGCTCGCAGCCTGCCATCGGTTCCGTAGCAACACCAACTCTTCAGCGCCAGCACAATCGGCAATACCACACCTAACACAATGCACCGCAGTGCGCACCGCCGTTGTCGTGCGTGGCGGTCTTGAACGCCGGCTCGGACGGCGCCTTGCCGTGCGACACGAGGTAGACGGCGCAGAAGGGGTCCTGCACGCCGATCTTCTGCGTCTTCTTGAGCCCGTGCGCCGAGAGCACCGTGAGGTACAAGACGCAGTCATTGCGCAGCACTGTGGGTGGAGCTGCGCCGCCGCCGCCCACGGACGACGCCGTGCTGTGGCGCGACGACATGCCGCGGCTTCCGCCGTACATGGTGACGCTGTTAGTTAGTTCTTGCGAGTTTTCGAACCCACAAATGAGGTGTTCTATGCCGAAGGAGTGCTGGGTTAAGTGGACTTGCGGTTTGTATGCGGCTGTTCACGCATACAAACTGGTAGTGTTGCTGTAAATTTATTGGAATTTGACGAATGGAGTGGACCACACTCCTGACTACACCGACCTGATTTTTTTCGCAGTGTTGAACCAAGTCAACACGACATGTGCATGTAATGGCGACCTTCTGCTGCCAGCGCCAGCACCGCACGACGGACAAACCGCATGCACTGCATGATGCAGGACAAACGACGACAACAACAACACACATGCGAACGAAGAAACCAAGAAAGTGCCATTCGCTTTATCAGAAAGAAACAGAAGCTCGGCGGAGCTAGAGGCGGCGAAGCGCGACACGCGCACAGCCTCTCACAGCTTCAGCACGAGAACAAGGCGGCGCGCAGCTGCAGCAGCAACAGCAGACCAGAGCGAAGCGGCGCCACCAGAGCACACGCAGTTGACTCACGCGCATCTAGTTGAGCGCCGCCACCACGAGCGCCGACACGAGCGCGAACGACGTCATCACCGCGCTCGAGGCACCCGAGGACGGCGCCGGCGTCTCGGTCGTCGAGTTCGACACCGTCGTCGACTGCGTGCCCGACACCTTGCGGTCGCACTGCGCGCCGGCGTAACCAGAGTCGCACACGCACACGTTGCCCGCCGACGTCGAGGACGACGACGACGAGTTCGTCGTCGAGCCCACGGTCGTGTCGCTGTCGCCCGAGCCAGACGCCATGGACGCGAGGAAGCGGGTCATGGCCGCCGCCGACACCGTGCCCGGGGACGGCGCACCGCACGTGCCGTGCTTGTTGCACGCGCTCGCCGACTTGGGGTCGCACTCAGCGCACTGGAGACCCGTCGTGCCGGCCTCACACTCGCACTGCTGCGTCGTGAGGTTGCACGTGCCGGCCGCGCACTGCGCCTTCTGCGTGCACTTGTTCGATTCGATCTTCTGGCAGTACGTGCCGCTGTAGCCGACGTTGCAGAGGCACTTGTAGTCCATCTGGCCCGCTGCGTTCGGCGCGCACGTGCCGCGGCCCGAGCACACGACGTCCGAGTTGGCCGCGTTCTTCGGGTTCACGCAGCCCTCGCTGATGATCGCCGAGTAGTTGAACGTCTGCGAAAGCTTGGCCGACTTGGAGCCCGACTCGAAGAGCAGCTTGGAGCCGTCGTAGTCGACGCAGCCGTAGATGACGCCGTACGTGTCCGAGTCGCTGGACGTGACGTTGAGGCACGTGACCGTGCCCTTCGTGCTGTTCGCAGACGGGTCGGCAGCGCACTTGGACGTCGGGATGATGTAGGCGCAGACGCTGCTGATGGACTTGAACTCCTTCGACCACGTCGAGAAGCTCGGGCACAGGCCGGGCACCACGCCGGCGCACACGTCGCCCGCCACCTTGTACGGCAGGCACTGCTTCACCTCCTCCGTGTTCTCGCGCGTGGTCTGCACGCTCACGCACGCGTAGTCCTTGGCGACCTTCTGGCACGTCGTGTCGTCCTTGCAGTAGCCTTCCTCGGACTTGCCGGACTTGGCGTCCACGCGGCCACACGCGAGCGCGGCGACGGCCACGACGGCGGTCCAGAGCGCGGCGGTCTTCATCGTAGCAGCTGGGGAGCTCTTGAGGCTTTGCGGGCTTGGGAGAGCTGCTGGCTTGTCTCGACGACGGGGACGAAACGCGAATGGACCTCGAGAAGGCAAGGGAGCAGAGTTTTGATGGGGGAAAGACCAGGATCGAGAGATGCCACTTGGTCAAAACTGCTCTTCTAGAGCGGACCATTGCCTTCTACAGGATATCTCGCTCTTATATAGCATATTTGCGTTCTTATACAGAGGCTGAGCCTTCTATAGGAAAGAAGATCCCTTGAACAGGATACAGAAAATTGCGAAAACAGGCTTTATGGCGGACAAGAAATGGACGAATTTCAATTCTAGCCGCATTTCACACACGCGTGGGAGAGCGGCTCGCATCCCCTTTCTGGTACTTTTCTTCACGAAAAATGTGTCGCACTGTCGCTTGCGCACAATGGCTTCTTGGCTTCTCGGCGTATCTCAATACATTTTCTGTTTGAGAGGTGTACGAGAAAATTACAATCGTGACCAAGTGCAACCCTTTCCGCTGTTGTTCGTCGTCGAGTTGTAAGTCAGAGCTGACTCTTTCCTTTCTTAAATATTTTTATAAAGAATGGAGACGAACTATTCGATTTGTACTAAACGAAGAGTCCTATTGTTACAAGTGTATCTTGTAACAATAGGACTCTTGGTTTAGTACATATCGAATAGTTTGTCTACGAGAAAGGAAAATGCTATACTTCTAAAATATGGAAACCGTCTTATTTACTAAGGCATTCTCCTTTCTGGCGACAAACTAGTCGATTGCTTCTATCTCGATAATATTTTCCCTATTCGCATAGTTCGAGACTTTCTTATTCCAGTACCAGCCAAAACGAATTTATTGAAGTGTTTCAGTCTATCAACAACGGATAACCACAGAAGGCAACAAGCCTGAACGAATTTATTTAAGTTTATCAATTTACCCGATGCCTCAAGCATTTAACCTGCTTCTGCAAGGCAGTTACATAAGAATCTGTGATTTTAGCTATTACACGTAAAAGTTGTGACAGAATGAAGCAATACTATATGAATTGCTTCGTTCTGTCGTAAAATGATGTGCGTATTGACACGTCCTGACAAAAGTAGTTGTGAAACAAATACCTTTCCTATCTCCAGTATATACTGTATAGTTAGGGACTACAAAAGCGAGGAAAAATCATCACAGTCAACCTCCAGCCAGAGAAAGTCACAAAGAATGAGTCAATGTCAATCAATGTCGCCATGTAAATCAGTATTAAATAATGAAATATATTTGATAGGTATTTTACAAGAATGTATAATAATGCAAAACCAGTGAAAGATCCCAAAACCCGACCGCAAGCGGAAATGTACTTTTCAGTGATCAAGGAAAAGCTTAGAGGCACGCGATGTGTTCTGGATAATATTTTTGAGCATTCAGCAGATATCACGGTGTGAGCTTCTCATGCCCATTGCTCATGATGCTACATTTGCCTGAACACGTCCAACCAATTCCTCCAATTTTTTTGTAATCCTCCTTTTTAATACTAATTTCAAGCAAAAATGAACACTTTTCGTTTCTCACTCAAATTTACTCGTTTGGAATGCTGTTTCATTCAGGTAGCCTGTGAGGAAGTTAAACGTTGTGGAGCCACTTTGAATCAATAGAACAGATGGCGTGGCCAAGACAGCGGTTAATTGATTTCATATTTTAATCGAGATATGGCCTGAGGAGAAATTCGTTGACGATCAATTACAACCTGGGAGTTTGATTTTCGCGACTGCGATTGGGTGAATCACCTTTCGTATCATAAAGTGGAACGGGGTCATAAACTGGTTTTTACGTTACTTTTTATAGGATTTACCAGAGCTGGTAAATGTAAATTCTAAATCTTGGTTTAGTGCACCTAAAAACAAGTGAAATTCATCACGTTACAAACACTCACCTAGCAAACCGTAATCAAGACATGAATTGACTGTCGGCACGTTAACATAAAGCATTTTCCACCACATATCCGCATTTGCATTTCAATGTAATCTATCCGTCAGTATATACAGATATATAGTATATTATCAAA
>JAASFH010000327.1:0-22256 GCA_023333695.1 Globisporangium yorkense
AGAGAGAGAGAGAGAGAGAGCGAACCAACAACTCTCTCGCGCGCGCACGCAAGCAGGTGCAGCAGGATCAATCAAGCAGCAGAGTGCATCCCTCCGTGCCTTCGACTTGGCAGGAAGTCAATGGAGTTCATGGACAGCTCGTGGAGTTGGTGGTGCTCATGAAGCTCGACTTTGCGCGTAAGTTTGCGAGTGCACATATTGAGCTAACGACTGCCGGTCTGAGCTAACCTCCCGACTGACTGCGCCAGATGCAAGCAGTGCGCAGTGCGCGCGGTGTGAGTCGCTTCCGGGTCTTCAAGCGCGCGTTCTCAACCATCGTGGAGATCGTCGGTAACGTGGTCGTGTGTACGCTCGTCGCGTGGCTCGCCAGCTACATCTGGAGCTTGGGCTGCGCTTTCGTCGGCTCGTCCGTGAAGACGCAGACGCGCGTGTCGTTCCTCGCAGGCTCACTCGCAACCAGCCACGTCATATCCGTGGTGATGGCGATGATCACTCAGACTTTCGTTCTCTGCTCGGTCCACGCGGCGAGCGGCCACGCGCACCCGCCCAGTATGATGTTCTACGCGCTCCGGCTGGCCGTCGAGTCTCGAACCATGGTCGTTGTGACGCTGCTGCTCTACGTCGCGCTGCCGTACGCGCTGTCGCTCGCGCCGGCAACAGTGCAAGCGTGCAAGCTCGAGTTCTACGTCACGTGCCTCATCGGCCACTTCTTCAACACAACTGTGGGGATCAGCACGCGGCGCATCATCAAGGAGAACATCGCGCGGGCGCAGCAAGCAGCAACTTCTAGAGAACAGCCACGCGAACCCGAGTCGTCAGCGTCTGCCTTACAACTGCAGCGCCGGTCATCACGAGCTCGTTGCGCTCGCAGGGCCATATCGTCTGTCGTGTTGGCTCGCGCGCGCTGGAGCATACGATACGCCAAGGTGTACGCGCGGATGTTCACAGTCGACTTGTCGCTGATCACCACGGGGCTCTACGTGCACCTCGCGATCCACTTCCGCGTCCTCGCGGACTCGACCGGGCTGTTCCTCTTCGTGGTCGGCAGTCTCGCGCTCAAGATCTTGAGTCAGGAAGGCGCGAAGCTGGTGCTCTTGAGGAAGAACGTCTCCGACATCCGTGCGATGTGCGTGGCCGTCGGGCTTCCGCCGATCATCATCGACACCCAAGTCCGGATCGTGCTGCAGTACGCGCAGAGCACCACCGCCACCGCGTTCGGGATCCTTGGGCTCGGCGGCATCGAGATCGCCATGCGCGTCGGCAAGCTGCTGTGGCTGAAGGCTCAGATCCGCCGCCGCACCAAGGTCCATCTCACCAGCGTCGCGCCACAGCCTGCAGGAGACGACAACGACCGGAAGCTGTGTCAAAAGAGACCCACTCCCGTTCGTGTCAACATGGTCACGAGCTGGGAGCGCCGCGTCTGGAAGATGTACACGGCCGAGCTCTACACGGACATGTCGGCAGAGTACATAGCGATCGGCTGCTCCACGTGCTTCCTCTACTTCTTCGGGACCCACCCCAAGTACATGCTCAGCCGCACCTTGTCGGCAGTCGCGAGCGACAGCGCCGCCACGGATGCAGCGGTCGACTACGCGAGCGTCAGTGATTGGCACAGCGTGCTGCGCTCGTTAGGCGGTCAGCTCGCGGTCGAGATGCTGGTCGACTTCCTCTCGGCCGTCGTCGAAATCAACGCCGGTACCGACTTCGAGCAGCTAAGCGCGTACCGGGGCTTCGTCCTCGCGTTCCTCGCGCACGCCGCGATCGCGAGCACCCAGATCTCGGGCATTATGTACCTCCTCGAGTCAGTCTGAGCGAATGACAAGAGACTCGCTGGTATCACTTGACGCCAGTAACACGATCGACAAATGGATGTAGCAACGCGGCCTCGTTCCTCGCGCCAGATCACAAGTTCGTCGGCGCAACGATGTGGTCCTTCTTGAGGAGTCCGAGTCCGTGTCCGAGGTACTTTGACCCAGGCTGCAGCTCACTGGGGTGTGTGCGTGCGGGAGCAGAACGGGAGTCAGACTTGCGTGAGATGAAGTTCACCGCCTCGAGTACACGAAGAGAAACACAAAGGGAACGTACACGGCATCCTTGTCGCTGAACGGGATCTTGGTGTTGCTGGAGCAGCACACCAGACGACAACAACCGACGTCAGGTCATCGTTCCAGAGCTAAACAGCAAGGGATCCGACGCAACGAGTAGCTATGTACCTGATCTTCTTGGACCTCGGCGGTGGTGGCAACCTGCTTGCGCTCGTGCACTGGAAGCACTCTCGACTGGGGCAAGAGTGTTGTTGAGTCGCGTGACGACGTGGGTGAAGTCCACCACCACCATCATCATCCCCAAGCGATCCCGTTGATCGAGACGGTTGAAGCTTGTGATAGCATTCTTCGGAGGCAGCGTGCAGGTTGTTGATGCTCGCAGTGACCTGCTGGCTTCGATTCGGGATCAGGTCCTGTCGGTACTTGCGCACAGCTCGGTCGCTCGCGCTGGCATCCTTCTGAAGCGGGAACGGCCGAGGGCGAATGCTGACGAGCTCTCCATCGCTGGCTCTGCTTCTGCGAGCGTCTCGCTCGAGGTCCACTGCGTACCCTCTCTGCGGAGCAGAGATCAGTCCAACCATCTCACTCCATCGACGCACACACACATACCAACCTGGAGAGCAGTGTCTTTAGCGCTCGCGTCTGACGGAGCCATGCAGGAGAGTTTCGAGTCACTGAGACGAAGGAACTCAGCCAGGAACGAGCACATGAGCTTGCAACGCACCTCTCGCGAGCTGCACGAGGCGGAACTGCGACGCGTGGAGATCCATCATCACCTGCTCGTAGCGCTCGATCCATACGCGCACTTCCTTCTCTTTCTCCGCCATTCGTCTGTGAGAAGTGCGTACTGTCACGTAAACACCGACTTCCAAGCCGTATGCACGCCTTATCTACTCACCGCTTGCACTCCATGAGGCTGATCTGAGTCTCCTCGAGCTCGCGGTAGGTCTCGATGAAGTCCTTCTCCGCTTTCTGCCAAATGGCAGCGAGCAAAGTGCACTGAGTCCTCCCCACTCGCTGGCTGCCATTCGCTCGTGAGCAAGGAAGAGGATACCTGGAGCAGCTTGGCGCTGCATCGCACGGACGCGCGCAGCCCGGTGAGCTCTGCGTCCTTGTGAGTGATCTCGTCTTGCACACCTTTCGCGCCGTGCGCCACAGTTGCCTGGTCGCGGATCGTCAGTGTTTGGATCGGCGATGTCATCATCCACACTGCAGGTGTGCGCGCCCACCATCTCGTTCGCAAGCAGCTCAAGCTGCTTGTCCTTGGAGTAGATCTCCTGGAGATCCTGCAGTCGCTGCACGCGCTCCTCCTGCAGCTCCATGAGCAAGCGGTTCGTGCGCCGGTTCTTGAGAATCGTCTCTCTGGCGCATCGCAGCAAGTGCGGAGTGGAGTGAGTGTCGAGGAAGCTTCGGAAGGACACCGCGCCGAGCGAACGAGTGCTCACTTCTCGTCGCGCTCTTGCTCGAGCGCGATCTGAACTTTGTCGAGCTGGTCTTCCAGTGCTCTGTCGCCAACAAGCGGGAGACGATCCGGCGATGAGAACAGACTATGCAATACAAGAACGGCGACCAGCTCGCGCTCACCGGATGCGGCCGAGTTGAGCTACACGCACGGTGACATCAGAGACACAAGAATGAGGTCTGCGAGACAGCACCAGCGAGCAATCGGAGCAGCTACAGACGCACACGTGTTCTTGAGCTTCTGCATCTCGAGCGCATCCTGGAGCTTCAGAATCCGTTCCTGCAGTACGCACAACACAAGTCGATCTTTATGCGCGGCTGGCTCACCCAAGGACGGCACGCGCGAGCTCCACCTCATACTGCTTGGCTTGCATCCCTGTCCACTTGCTCTCACACTTGTAGCACACGTCAACTCTTCACAGCAGCTATTTCAATCAACCTCGCACGCATCGGACTCGGTCAACACCACTCTCGTGTTACTACGTGTGGTGGTACGATGCATCGTGCAAGCCGACAGACGAGGGGCGGGATGGAGAGGATCCCGCCTCTCACTCTCTCACTCTCGCACGCTTCTTCCTCTACTCGAGCCGCGACACGATTTTTCGCTTGCGGCGCCAGCGCCAGCGCATCGACGACATGTGCGTCTCGGCGCCAATCTCCTCTTCGAAGCACAGGTTGTCGAGCAGTGCGTACAGCGCGCTCCCGTACCGCTCGCTCATCCACCGCACGAAGATCGTCCGGGTGAACTTGTGCGTGCGCTCCTCCAGCAGGAACGACGCGAAGCAGATGAGGTAGAAGTAGCGCTCGAGGTAGTTCACCGCGCGCAGCATGAAGTGGTCCCGCTTCTCGCTCGTGAGCTCGCGGTCCATCGCCAGGTCGCGGCACTGCGCGATACACTCGCGCAGGTTCTGCATGTGCTCGCACTGGTCGACCGCGTAGTCCACCAGGAGCTTGCACTCGCTGCCGTTCTCGAGCGTGGCCATGAGCTTGCGGATGACAACAAAGTCGCCCGTGAACGCGGCCGACTGCCGGCGCGCACCGGGCGCCGTCACCCCACAGATCTTCTTGAGCATGCTCTCCTCGCCGTTCGTCGACGACGGCGCCACGCAGTCCTCCAGCACGATGCGGAGCATGTACGTGCACACGAGCGCCGTGGTCGTGCGGCCGCGGCCCATCTGGCAGTTACAGATCACCGCAGTCTTCTTGTCGTCCTTCATGCTCTCACCGTCGCTCTCCAGCCCGAGCTCGCTGATGAACACGGGCGCGAGAAGCCGCACCATGTCGTCCAGGTCCTTCTCCTCCGGCGCCGTCTCATCCGACACCGGGATACGCGCGTACTGGAGGTCGAACGCAGCCTCTTCCGCCACTTCCTCGTAGATCTCCGAGAGTGTCTTGACCTCCTTGTCCGGGTTCACGTGGTCCATCTTCTCCTCGCTGTACATCATGCGCGGCTCATACCAGTACATGAAGAGCCCGTTCGCCTTGCGCACTTGGCTCTGGATCTCGTCCTTCAGCTGCACCTCGATCGCGGTCACCTCGTCGGCTTCAATGCCCGGCAGCTCGACGTTCTCCGTCATGTTGTCCGGGTGGCGCGGCGCGAACGGCTTCCCGTTGACGTACACGACGGATTCCTCGCGGAGGTTGATCCAGATGATGCGGCCGAACTCGCCGCGCAGGTGCTGCACGACGTCGCGGAAGCCCACTTCGAGGGGCTGCGCCATGCCGAAGATCGGCTCGTCGCCGATGCGGCGGAAGTTGGGCACGTTCTGCGTCAGCGTGTACGGGATGCGCACGAAGCCAAAGAAGTGGTCTTCCTTGATCACGCAGTTCTGCAACACCTTGTCCGACTTGTAGCGCACGCCGCCCATGTCATCGAGGAGGCGGAACAGGTTCGGGTGGTGCTGCAGCCACGTCGAGAACGACTGCAGCGTGCTCGCTGTCTGCGAGCCGTCGCCTTCCTGCTCGCCGTCAGGCGTCTCGTCGCTCGCTTTGGTCGCGAGCGCGAAGTGCTCCCGCGTCGACAGGATGTACGCGCCGAACACGATGAGGTAGAAGTATCGCTCGAGGAAGCTCAGCGCGTGGTGCTAGCAGCAAGTAAGCAAGCAACAAAGACAACAGCAGTCAGCACTCTATGGTTCGCAAGTTGTGAATCATGGCCATCATCACGCACCAAGTAGTACGAGCGCTTCGCTGGCTTCGCTTCCGCCAGTGATCGATCGTGGTACTGGTTGATCACCGACCGGATGTTGAAGATTACCGCGCACTCGTCGATCACCTGGTCCACCCACTGCTTCGCTTGGTGGCCGAACTCGAGCTGCTTCGTGACCGCGCGGATGACGGCGAAGTTGCCGTTCGCTTTCCCGCCGTCCTGCGCATCGGCATCGCTGTCAGCATCGGCGTCGGCGTCGGTGTCGTAGCTCGGAGTAGGGAACGCGCTCGGGTCCACAAACCGCTGCTGCCAGATGAGCTGCGAGAGCACCAGCGCCGTCGTGGTTCGGCGCTTCCCCATCTGGCAGTTGAAGATGAACGCCGTGTCCGACGTCGCGTCGTGCACGATCGGGGTCGCGGTGTTGATCAGGTCCATGATCATCTCAACCTCCGCGTGCTCCGGCGCGTTCTCACGCTCGATCGGGATGCGGTGGTACGCGATGCTCTGGATCTTCGGGTTCGCGCGGCGCACCGAGTCGCTCTCGTACAGCTCCGGCAGCGTGAACACGTACTCCGGGTCGGCTTGCGCGCTCACGAGCTCGTTCTGGAGCAGCTCCAGCTCGTGCCAGTATTCGAACTGGCCCGACGAGAGCGCCAGCTGCTCGCGCAGACTCTCCTTCATCGACGACTCGAGGATCTGGACCTTGTGGCCCGTGATCCCCGGCACCAAGTCGTTCTCGTTCAACTTCGCCGAGCGCCTCGCTGTGAACGACTGTCCGTCGACGTAGATCACCGGCTCCTACATGTTGTCGATATCGCCCACCAATCTGTCAGCATGGCGCGCACTCGTGCGTTCCTGCGCGCTACGGTTGCAACTTCGTACCTCTCGGAGGTTGATCCAGACCACCTTGGTGAACCCGTCCTCGGCGACCTGGTTCAGGATCATCTTGATGCCTTGCTGTAGTCATTCCCCCCAAGCACACAGTCACCAGGACGATTAGCGGTGACGTGACGCAATCAGCCTCAGCACTCGGACGGAGACTTACCAATGATGGCTGCGCCGAGCCGTACAGCGGCGTCCCAGCAAGTCGGCGGAAGTTCGGCGCTGCCAATCACCCAATCACCCAATCCATCGCCCACACTGTCAGTACTTCCCCCGTACCTCTCGAGCAACTGCATGCAATCCCACGTACCAAGGTATCCATACGGCGTGTCGAGCACGTGGCAGTTCGGGAAGTGGTCGCGCTTGAGCACATACTTCTTGAGGATCTGCACGCAGCAATCACCCGAAAGTCCAAAAATCCAGTCATCACCCACATTCCTCCCATCCACTCACTCATCCCACTCACTCACTCATCCACCCAATCAATCACCCACATTCCACCTACCTTGGTGCCCTGCAGCAGGAAGCTCTGCTGCCGCACGAACGACCTGCGCTCCGACTTGCCGCGCAGGAGCGCCTGGATGCGCGTCGCCGCTTCCTCCTGCGGCATCACCACCTGCACGTCCTTCGCCGGCACGAGCGCTGTCGCGTTGGCCGAGTTCGTCGAGGACGACGCGCTGGTGCCGCGCACGAGCGCCTGCAGGCGGCTGGCGGCGCCGCTCAGGTAGCCCGCGGGCTTGGGCGTCTTGGGCGCCTCCACGAACGACTTGTTGCTGCTGCTGCTGCTCGTGACGCTGGCAGCGGGCGCCGGGCGCGGACCGTGCGCGTGCGCGTGCGCGTGCGCGTTCGCGCCCCCGAGCACGAGCGCCTGCAGCCGCGTGGCCGCTTCACTAAAGTACGCGGTCGGCGCCTTGGCTGCCGGCACGGAGCCCTTACGCTCACCGCGCGCCGCCGCCGCCGCCACTTGCAGCTCGAGGCGCAGCGGCGCCAGCAGCGCGCGCATGGCTGCCTGCGGGTCGGCGGCGCGCTGCACCTCGGGGGCGCGTGCGCAGGCGTCGTCCAGCAGCGCCTCCAGTCGCTCCATCGCTCCTCCTCTCGTTCTCGAAGCGCTTGAGCCCTACGGTGCGAGTTCCGTTGTGAGCGAGCGGCTGCGAGAGAGCTAAAGAAATCAGGCCGGCCACGTACTTCGCATAGTGAAATAATCGACGTGTTGGCAGCCTGTATCTTGAATTATTTCACTATAGGAGACGATGAAAGATGAATGGACTCGAGATGACTTGATGCGCTTGTACTCTCTCACTCGTGTGTATGTGTGCGTGCGGTCTCTCTACTGCTATAGCGTTAGGGGGAATCTGGAGTACTGCGAGCGCAACTTGCTCTCCGGGAGTGGAGGATCGGTCTGTCGTCGAATCATTCGCAGTGCTTGGCATTCGGCGCGAAAGAAGACGAGGAAGGCACCGGCTCAGGCTCGGGCTCGGGCTCCGTCGAGAATGCTTGGGGCGCTGGTGCTAGAGCGAGCACCGACGCCTGCAGAGCGTTTGGCGCCAGCAGCTCGTCGCCGAACTGGAAAAAATCGAGCAGAAGCTGCGAGAACTGCGAGGACACGAGAGAAGGCGTGAGCCGAATCCTTGCTCCGATGCGATGCGATCACAACGAGCCGGTTGGTTGGGAACGCAAGGCGAACGTACGCGCGCAAGCAGCTTCTCGATCTCGGGCTGCTGCTCGGAAGTCACGAGCGTCAGCTGGTAGGTGATGTTGTGTGTGGCATCGTCGCATCGCTTCTGCGCGAGCTGGAGCTGTTTCGGACGAACACGATGGCGTGGATGACGTGAGTGCGCGAGTCTGTGCACGGAGACTCGATCGTCCGAGTGCGGTGTACCGAGTATTTGCGCTCTGCTACCAGGTTCTGGCCGCCTTTGTGCTGCGCGACTGCGAGCTGAAGCACACACGCACATCCGGAACAGAGCTCCGAGTCAGACTCTCAGTTGAACGCTCCATACTCCTCGTCGAGCAATCTCCGGACCTTGCGCTTGGCGTAATCGACATCCAGCTGCAGCGCGCCGCGCTCGACGATCATCGCGTGCGTCTTGGTCAGGAGGGCGATCCGCGCGTCGACCTCGTCAATGATCTGCCTCGCGACCTCGTCCTAGCATGCCACGTACACGCATCGTGGTGAGCTCGCTCCAAAACCAGCTCACAGCGTTCGAAGATGCAAGTTGACGCACCGAGAACGCACGCGCTTTCGCTTCGACCAGATGAATGAAGTGCTGGAACTCCTGGTGCGACATCGAGTGCATCCCGATCTGCGAGTAGAGCGACGAATTGCTCGCGAACGAGGAGACGGCGCTCGTGAACTCTACTCGACGACAAGCGCACCAAACGAGCACGTCAGACAACACAGCAGCAGATACCGTAGCGACAGCGGCGTGGATGCAGACTCGACTCACCAAGCACTTGCGCCGTGAGCCTCTGAACGGTGCGTTTCGTCCCCCGCAGCGCATCGATCCCGTCCGCGAAGTCCTTCTTCTTCTGCTTGAAGATCAGGTCGTGCGACGGCTCCGCGAGGCGAAGCGCCACGAGCCAACGCTGCACTGCGCGGTTCTTCTCCACGCGCATACGATCGAGCAGACTCAGCGACTTTTCGGGAGGCGCTTGCGTCACGACGTCGCCGTCTTCTGCTCGTCGCGCGTCCTCGTCTTCATCCGCTTTCTTCCTGCGCTGCCGCTGCTGCTCGTTCGACCGCGCGATCGAGTTGTTACGGGATTGTCTGTACAACTCGTCAGGCAACGAAGGCTCGCGTGCTGAGACGCGGCAGTAGCTGCCCTGCGCGGATGATCCATTGGCGTTGCGGGAACTGACGCGACTCGAGCGCTGCATCATCTCGAGCGTGGTGCACTTGTCAACGTCTTCTTCGCTGTTGGCTGTGGATTGCGATTTGAGAAAGCACTGGAGTGAGGACTCTGGCGGCTTGCATCGTGATCTACTTCCTATGGCCGAGACAAGTCGAGACAGGCAGCAGCAGGAGAAGCGATCTTGTTTGGTCCTGCCCAGCGAGATCCGCTTAGTCCCCACTGCCAAACTACTTACTCTGAAGTAGAGCTCAGCAACTCGATGCAGGCTCTCTTGCAAACGATCGGCACCGAATGCCAATCGAGGGCAAGCGCGTGGGACCCGAGACACTTGTATCGGCCCACATTGCGTGAATTCTCGAGATGGGTACTCTCCATCGAGATAGTGACTGTATCCATAATTCATGTTGCGGCATCAAGCACTCCAAGTGTTCCGAAATGACTATGGGGTGTCTCGGCTTCCTCTTCGACGGCAGCGAGCCCAAGGAGCTCGTGTCGCTCAAGATGCTCTTCCTCCTCGAGTTCGCCGCTTTCTCCTGAAGACCTACCTCCCAGTATGTTTGTCCTGCATCTAAACAAACATCATTCGGATAAACAGGTCATCAACGCAAACACTTTCGCTGAGCATGTGCTTGGCGCTCACATGGCAATGCTTGTTGATTATGAAGGCACTACTCGGCACGGACAGTAGGTGAGCGTATCAAGCTCAGGCATTGCCCGACTAACGCTGAGTTGAACATAACAAGAATCGCTCCTTAGTCACACACGATATCCTCGTGTTGCACCCCACAATGCCAAACGCAACGGCATAGAAGAGCGAGCGTGAGTGTCGCTGTGGTCGTTTGTGGTGGTGCGAGCCTCTTCTCGATCGAGGAGGGTACCAACCAAGAACGTCCGAGACCTCCCGACGGTGTGGCCCACCTGAAGTTGAAGTTGTTGAGTTTTCTTTACTTGTATCTTCTCAAAATCGAATCGAGCCAGAGGTGACGAAAAAGGTTGATATGTGATCAATGGCTTCATGAGAAGCACGCAGCACGCCGCTCCTGCGTGAGAAGCTCATCGACACCTCCGGGAGAGCACATCCAAGTACTGCTGCGATGTCGTGTGTGAAGGCGTCTTCTCGAAGCCGAAATGACGTGGCAGGATCGAAATCGAGTCAGAGGTGACGAAGGTTGGTTGATATGTGATCAACGGGGAATGGACCTTGATGGTACTACGCTGCACGCCGCTCCTGCATGTGAAACTCACCGACACCTCTGGGATAGCACATCCGAAGCAAGTGCTGCTGCGATAGCGTGTGAAGGCGTTGTGTGTGTGCGGACGCTGGAGAGCAAATCGCCACGAACAAACTGAAGTTGTTCGTACCTCTACCATCACGGAGCGCATCGCGTCGGCACCAGCACGGTAGCGGACAATGCAAGGCACTCTCGTGAAGGAGACGCTCAAACTCCTGGCACCGTTCGGACAGTACACCACATATCAAGTCCTTTGCGCCAAGTGTGTGTGCGCGCACGCCACCCAGAGCACCCCTGTCGTCCCGCGCACCTGTGAAAGAGAAGGCACAGCGAAGAGCTCACCGTGGCGTCCACGCGGTCGCCACCGCTACCGCCTATCGATAGACGAAGTGCGAAGGGCTCGACGTGTTTGAAAGGGCCTTTAGAGACGAGAGAGTCCAGGCGAGTCTTCCTATTGCCGTTGCTTACAAGTCAGTCAAAGCAAAGCGAGCGCTCCTATTGCTTGCCTGTTGTGCGAGCTTGCTGGTGGCGCTGGCAGTGAGCGCCATGGCAACCAGTCGTTCGCGCAGCTGCGAGTTCGCTGAGTAGTGCGAGATGGGGAACGGCGAACACGACACCATTTATTCGAGCGCGCCTGCTTCGGTTCGATTCGAAGTGGAGGGGTGGAGATTCGCTGCTGCAGGAGTGCATCTCACGAGGTGCTGGCGCTCGCGAGCATGCGGCGCCGAGTATCGCGAGCGGCAAGCTGGAATCCCGCGGCAGATTCACTGCGATTCAGCGCCTCGCCGCGGACTTTCTTTGAGGTGTTGCTCGCTTTGCAAACTCGGCAAAGCCAGCAGCACCTCAAACTCGGACCTTGAAGCGAGCGAACTGACGAGGGAGGAAGGGGAAACACGCGGCGGCGTCCTGAGTGCTCTGGTCTGCTGGCGATGACGATAGCGCTGGCGGTGGCGATGTCATCGCCTTTGTCATGGAGCTAGTGCTGCCTGAGAGAGCTGGCTCGAGACGGTGGTGGTGGTGGTGGTGGTGGTGGTGCGGCATCTGCTCTCCTGTGCTCGCTTGTTGTTTGTTGCATCTTATACACTCGCACTCTTCTGCTTGGTCGATCGGTCGTTTGGTCGGAGTCGCTCGATCGGAGTCGCTCGATCGCGCTGCAGACACCACTGCCGCCACTTTGCACACAAACACATGCAGACAACAACATGTGTGAGCAGGAGTGGGAACTGGAAGCGTTCTCTACGCGAAAGGATACCCTGGAGGTCTTTCCTACCTTCTTCGTCTGGTCCTCGAGCTTGGTCACCTCGAGGTGGATGGATCCGAGCGAGACTTTGGGCATCGGGTTGACACCGGCGCGCTCCATCCTTGCAACAGAGCTGTACAACACGAACACGGACTCCCACGATCGGCTTGCCGCAAGTCACTTGCACAGCTCAAAGCTCCTCACTCTATTGCCCGTATCGAGAGTCCTGTGTCTGTGGTGTTGTATTCAACTGGGAGCAGGAGCACTGCATCTGGTGCGAGTTTGCGCTGCGAGAGAGAAGCCGCGCTTTTGCTCAGCAGACGATCACACAGGAGTCCTGAGGCAAGACAGCTATTGCGGATGATGTGACGCATAAGGAGAACAAGCGAAAGTTGACGCGTGGTGTAGTGGGCTGGTGGCAGGCGCGCGAAGCGAGTGCAAGCGCGTGATGGTGGCATTAGGGATGTATCGCAGTGTCCTCTCCATCTCGCCAGCCGCACCAGTTGCAGCCGAAGCGTTGATGTCCAGCGCTGCTGACCTTGCGCTTTGACCACCTGAAGTGGTCAGCGGGGCACACCCCAAAGCCCGCTTGGGGACAGTTCTTCATGGTCGATTTGAGCGCGGACGCGGGTCGGCGAGCACAGGAGGCTAATGGTCGGTGCACACGCGCAGCCGATCCGCACGACGGTGAGCTGAAGCGCCAGCTCGGAGCCAGCTCTCCTGCTTGACTGCAAACGCACACTCACGCGCGCGCATTCACACATCCTACATCCGCTCTGTACATCGTGTGTAGTCGCCTCCAGTTGAGTCGAGTCGAGCCATACGTCGAAGTCAAGAAGAGAGCCTTGTGGAGTGCGCTGCTCCGGTTCACGCACATCCGACGGAAGTGATGGATGTGTCGGACGTGAAAGATCGATATCGCATCACATCGAGAGACGACCGAACGCAACACTGGGGTCATTTCGTTCACAGATAAAGCAACTCGAGCATGGCAGACCACTCACATACAGTGCTCGCTTTGGGTCCAACCTGCTCGTAGACAAGAGAGCTGGCGAAGACCGAGATACTCTAGTGCCTCGTGTGCTCGAACGTTCTGGCGTGAATCGCCAGCAATGCAAACGGTGCGAGATAGGATCGCAATCGCGACGCCACAAGCAACTCCACGGCGCTTTCAGGTTTCTGCAATCGACCACCGACCACAGCGCCAGCGCGACGCGTGCCAACCGGCACGAAACCCGATCCGATGCACCTGCTCGTCGGCTGCTGTTGCTCCTGGCGCTGTTGTCGGCCGCAAGTCTTCTTGCAGGCTGCTGCACCAGCAGCACTGTTGCGTTCTCGACTCTCCAATGCGCCTCGCGAATCTCTCGCTGCGCCACACTCTTCCAGCCGATCCACCTCCACGAGGCGGTGGTGCACGGACGACAACATCCGAAGGCTTGGATCGTGTCCATGGATCATGTCCTCAAATCTGTCATTGATCGGATCAACTTTTCAGGTCTATCTCAGATCTGACTCTATTCATCAAATCTGATTCTGCGAAACAAAGCATTATATTTTTCCATACAAAATCCTTCTGCATCTGTACATCGTATTTGCTTCACCGAACTGCCTTGTGGCGCTTCCAGTCATTTCTTACTCGAAAGAGCTCGACCAGCACCACCATGGACGACGACCTCGACCTCTTCAGCGCCTTCGACGCCGCGGAGACGCTCTCGGCCGCCGAGCAGCAGGCGTCGGCCGCCAGCACCGCGCTGAAGCGCAAGGTGCCGCCCGGGGAGTCCCCGCCGGCCAAGAAGCCCTCGACCAGCAGCAGTAGCAGCACTACGACTACTACTCCTGCTGCTGCTGCTAGCGCCAATGCCAAGGAGCCGAGCTCGCTGGACGTGAAGGTGGTGGAGGGCAAGCACATCGACCCGACGCCTGCGGCGGCGGCCGGCGACGCCGAGGCGAACAAGGTGGTGGCGACGGGCACGACGGCCAAGAACCTCATCTCGTTCTCCGTGTACCCGCCCGAGTACGCGGTGACAAGCTGCGAGGGCGCGTCAAAGGCCAACCCGGCGAAGACGTACCCGTTCACGCTGGACCCGTTCCAGCAGCAGGCGGTGGACTACATCGAGGCCGGCGAGTCTGTGCTCGTGTCGGCGCACACGTCCGCGGGCAAGACCGCCGTGGCCGAGTACGCGATCGCCAAGTCGCTGCGCGATAAGCAGCGCGTGATTTACACGTCGCCGATCAAGGCGCTGAGCAACCAGAAGTACCGCGACCTCGAGGAGGAGTTCGGCGACGTCGGGCTCATGACCGGCGACATCACGATCAACCCGACGGCCACGTGCCTGATCATGACGACGGAGATCCTGCGCTCGATGCTCTACCGCGGCTCCGAGGTCATGCGCGAAGTCGCGTGGGTGATCTACGACGAGATCCACTACATGCGCGACAAGGAGCGCGGCGTGGTCTGGGAGGAGAGCATCATCTTGCTGCCGCACAAGGTGCGCTTCGTCTTCCTCTCGGCCACGATCCCCAACTCGAAGGAGTTCGCCGGCTGGATCTGCCACATCCACCACCAGCCGTGCCACGTCGTGTACACGGACTACCGCCCGACGCCGCTGCAGCACTACGTCTTCCCGGCGGGCGGCAACGGACTGCACCTCGTCGTGGACGAGAAGGGCAAGTTCCGTGAAGACAACTTCCAGAAGGCGATCGCGACGCTCTCGGCGTCGGCGGCGGGCAACGACGCGGAGCTCGAGACGTACGGCAGCGCCAACAAGCGCCGCAAGGCCGGCGGCAAAGCCGGCGGCGCTGGCGGTCAGAAGAAGAAAGTGGGCACGGACGTGTTTCGCATTGTGAAGCTCATCATGGAGCGCCAGTACGACCCGGTGATCATCTTCTCGTTCAGCAAGCGCGAGTGCGAGGCGTACGCGCTGCTCATGTCCAAGCTCGACTTCAACACGGAGGAGGAGAAGCTCATGGTCGACCAGGTCTTCAAGAACGCCATGGACTCGCTCTCGGACGACGACAAGACGCTGCCGCAGGTCGACTCGATCCTGCCGCTGCTGCGCCGCGGCATTGGTATCCACCACGGTGGCCTGCTGCCGATCCTGAAGGAGGTGATCGAGATCATGTTCGCCGAGGGCCTGCTCAAGTGCCTGTTCGCGACCGAGACGTTCTCCATGGGGCTCAACATGCCGGCGAAGACCGTCGTGTTCACCAACTGCCGCAAGTACGACGGCAAGGACTTTCGCTGGATCACGTCGGGCGAGTACATCCAGATGTCGGGCCGCGCCGGTCGCCGCTCGACCGACAAGCGCGGCATCGTGATCCAGATGCTGAGCGAGCAGATGGAGCCGCAGGTCGCGAAGGGCATCCTGTACGGTCAGGCCGACGCGCTCTTCAGTAGCTTCCACCTGGGCTACAACATGCTGCTCAACCTGCTGCGCGTCGAGGACGCAGACCCAGAGTACATGATCAAGCAGTCGTTCCACCAGTTCCAGAACGAGCAGGCGGCGCCAGCGCTCGAGGACGCGCTCGAGCGCACGCGGGAAGAGCGCGACCAGATCGTGGTCAAGAACGAGGAGGAGGTGGCCGAGTACTACTACCTCTCGCGCTCGCTCGTGAAGCTCAAGGAGGACTTCCTCGCGATCCGGAACAAGCCCGAGCACGTTGTGCGGTTCCTGAACGGCGGGCGGCTCGTCAAGGTGTACACCAAGCCGGACGAGGACGAGACGAAGAAGTGGGACTGGGGCGTGATCGTGAACTTTACGACCAAGAACGCGGCGGACTCGACGTCGGCGAACCCGGACACGATCGTGCACGTGCTGCTCAACTGCGCCACGACCAACAGCACGACGAACCCGGACGGGTCGACGTCGGATCTGCCGTCTCCGGCGCCCGCCGGCACGATGGGGCTGACATCGGCGACCACGTGCGAGATGAAGATCTGCCCCGTGCCGCTCGAGATGCTGGACCTCATCTCGTCGCTGCGCGTGTACATCCCTAAGGACCTGCGGACACTCGAGAGCCGCCAGGCGGTGGGAAAGTCGGTCAAGGAGGTGCTCCGGCGCTTTCCGCAGGGCGTGCCGCTGCTGGACCCGATGGAGGACATGGACATCAAGGACGAGCAGTTCACGCGCATCCTGGCGCGCGTCGCCGAGACGGAGGAGAAGGTCAAAGCGTCGCCGTTCCACGACGCGAAGGACAAGGACTCGCGCTTCGCGCTGTACAATCTCAAGATGGAGGGCGAAGCCAAGATGCGCGAGCTGGAGCGCCAGATCAAGGAGTCTAAGTCGCTCGTGCTGCGTGACGACCTTCGCCGGCGCCGCCGCGTGCTGCGCCGCCTTGAGTTTGTCGGCCAGGACAGCGTGATCCAGCGCAAGGGCAGGACGGCGTGCGAGGTGTCGACCGCGGACGAGCTGCTCGTGACGGAGATGATCTTCAACGGTCAGTTTAACGACCTGTCGGTGAACGAGACCGTGGCGCTGCTGAGCTGCCTGATCAACACGGAGAAGCAGAAGGAAGGCGCGAAGCCGCCCGCTGCCGAGAGCCTCGAAGCCCCGGTGCGCCAGCTGCGCGAGACGGCGCGCCGCATCGCCAAGGTGATGCAGGACGCCAAGATCTCGATCGACGTGGACGAGTACGCGGACTCGTTCAACACGAGCCTTGTGGATGTGGTGATCGCGTGGTGCGAAGGCGCCAAGTTCTCGCAGATCTGCAAGATGACAGACTCGTTCGAAGGCACGATCATCCGCTGCCTGCGCCGGCTAGAGGAGCTGCTGCGCCAACTCACGGTCGCAGCGCACACGATCGGTGACGTGGACCTGGAGAAGAAGTTCGAGGAGGGCGGCAAGAAGCTCAAGCGCGACATCGTGTTTGCGGCTTCGCTGTACTTGTAAGGAGGCGACGTAGGAGAGCGCGGAAGGAGGACGAGAGCAGGAGGAGCTGGAAGACAGTAGAGATCCCATTCACACATACACAACGTGCATTCATCAACTGGATCAATCGCTGTGCTTGATGGACACTAGCTATCCGCAGCAGTACGCTCACGAAGGCAGAGAGGCATCGGATTGACCGGCAAGACTCGCAGCTCACAGCTTGGAGGCGCGCTGGAACGTGGACGCGAGTCCGTCCGCGACTTCCTCGACGTACTGAATCGTCACGCCGTGGCCGCCGTTCTCGAAGAAGAGCGTCTGCACGTGGTCAGCGTCCATGCGCTCCTTGAGCTTGATGGACTCGATGGGCGGGATGAGGATGTCGCGCATGGCGCCGACGAGCAGGATCGGGAACCCAGCCTTCTTGATGCCGATGAGGCGCTCGTCCGACACGAAGTGCGTGCGGATCGCAAGCACCTGGCCGATCATGCCGAAGAAGCTCGGCTTGGTGCGACCGGCGCTCCGGGCCGAGTGGTATGTGAAGAGCGTGTCGTAGACGGACTTGCCCGTGTCGTCCATGCGACTCTCGCGGATGACGTCGACCGGGTAGAGCAGCTCGAGCAGGTTCGTCGCGGCCTCGACCGGATCCTTCGAGAACGTCGACTTGCGCAGCGGCACGCTCGAGCGCGGGTCCGACTTGTACTTGCCGCGCGTCGTGACCATGAGCGAGAGCGACGTGACGCGCTGCGGCGCCGCGGCGGCGAGCTCGAGCGAGATCATACCGCCCATGCTGATGCCGACGATGTTGGCGGAGTTCCAGCCCACGTGGTCCATGAGCGCGAGCGCGTCCTGCGCCATCTGGCTCGTCTGGTAGCGCCACCACGGCGCGCTGGAGCCGCCAACGCCGCGGTTGTCGAACGCCAGGATCTTGACGTTCCGTGTGGCGCGCGCCGCGTACTTTTCGAGCAACAGGTCGATGATCGGCGCCCACGACTCCTTCGGTTGCAGGAAGCCCATGATGAGCACGACGCGGTCCTCCGCGAGCGGCTTCCCGTTCGCGTCCGCGAGGCTCGTGCCGTGCAGCGAGTAGGCGAGCGTGACGCCCGTGGACACGCTGGCCGAGCGCAGCTGGTCGCTGGAGAAGTACTTGGGGGCAGCGGTGAGCGCGTCGAGCTGGCGCTGGTTGCACAGTCCTCGCGCCGAGATGACCGGGACGCTGAGGCTGCTGGCGTTCGTCATCGTTGCTGCTGTTGTTGTTAGGGAGCTGCAGGTGCTGGTGCTGGCAGATCTTGATGAGAGCTGAGCTCGGTGGCGCGAGATCGGGACTGGGAGCCGCTCGGGAGCTGCTTGGGAGCTGACGATGTCGTCAACACGGCATGTTCAAGTGCTGAGGTGCCAAAAGTGGGATGAGGATTTTGACACGCATGAGTGAATGTATGTCCGTATCTAGAAGGTAATGCTCGACTGTAGCGGAGACGGGAGTCTGTATATAGAGGCTACATGACCCCTGGATCTGTGACGTGGTGCCGCGAGATCCTCTCTTCACTTACACGCTCGCTCACTCGGCCGTCAACACCGAGTACGCGACCGCGAGCACTACAAGCAGCACCGCCACGTAGACGTACACGTTGTACGCGCTGCTCTCGGACTGCGCCTTGCTCGACTTCTTCTTCGTGCGCGCGATTGCGGCTGCGCAAGCAAAGCCAGAAGAAAGGAGCAAGTGAGAGACCTTGATCCAAAGAGAGAAGCCAAGAGCGGGTCTGCGCCTCCGACAGAGACGCTCGACTGCGAGTCATCGTACCTGCGCGTGCTGCGGCCGCGTTGTCCACCGTACCGGCGTCCACGGCGCCGAACTGGTCGCGCACAGGCTTCTTCGTGGACCCGGTCTGCGCTCCCGACTTGTCCGGCTGGACAGCGCCGCGCTCTTCTTCCGCGTCGATGTCCTGGTCGAACGTCTGCTGCGCCGTGAGTCCGTTCTTGTTGGCTTCGCCTGCAATGTCCGGGAACGCCTCTATGAGCGCCGCGGCGGCTGCTGTCGGCCACACCGAATTCGTCTCGCAGTGCATCGCCTCCGAGTGCAGCGGCGTGTTCCCGAACGAGTTCTTGAGCGGCTTCGCACCCTGTCGGTTGCAAGCATACGACGAGAAGAGAGGTGGTGAGGCTCACACACATATGCAGGTTGTTCGGCACTTTGAGACGGATGTGACGAACCTTGGACACCAGATACTTGATCAGATCCACCAGATCGTCGCCATTCGCGATACAAGCCCAGTGCCTACAGAACGAACGTCATCTGTCATTCACGGCGGCTTCAAGCAGCAGATTATCACGAGAAGACAGCAAGTCGCGTCACGTACAGCGCCGAGTTCCCCTTCGCGTCCACTGTGTTCACGTTCGCACGCCCTCTCTCCACCTTCGCCAGCACACCACATACACAACGTTCAGATCGGACGGCACTACGAGCGAGAACCTACGCCCACGGAAGACCTCTTGACCCACCAGCAGCTTCGCGATCTCCAGGCTGCACTTGCCGGCCGCGACGTGGAGCGCCGTCATCTTCTTCGCGTCCACGGCGTCCACGCTCGGCTTGGCTCGCAGGATGACCTCCATGGCTTCGGGCTCTTCATACTCTGCACCAACCACACAAATTCCGTAGCGATCATAGGTTGGTGCCGTGTATCTACTGAAGCACTCCTCCTGCAGAAGCACACACTCGAACGAACGTACGCGCCGCGAGGTGGAGGACCATCTGCCCCGCCGAGTCCACGACCGAGAGATCCGGCTTGCCCTTGAGGATCGCCTGCAGCATGTCGAGGAAGTGCGGTGGCTGCTGTGCGAGGCAGAGCATGAGCGGCGTGAAGCGGTTCTTCTTGTCCTGGAGGTTGAGCGGCGCGCCGTTCGCCACGAGGTGCGTCACAACCTCCAGCTGGTCCTCGGCCACCGCCAGGTGCAGCGCTGCCAGTCAAGAGATCGGTCCATGTCAGTTGCTTTCGCTCTGGTACATTGATGGCGGAGAGGCCGAAGCGTGCGCGCTCCCACCGCTCTCCCCCTTCTTGTTCTGGTAACTCCACTGGTCGCGCAGCTCGATCACCTTCTCCAGGTCGCCATTGCCTGCAGATAACAGCGAGTCGCATGCAATGTTTAATAGAGAGTGAGATCCTGTTCTCGCCTCATGTGTGAGGATCCCCTGTAAGGGAGATAGAGAGGGAGGGAGGACGCACCGGCGGCGCGCAGGAGCTGCGCCATGCTGATGTCGATTTGGGGATATTGATGAGCCACGAAAGTACACTGTTCATACTGGGTTAAGTACGATCGGCTTCAACTTGATGTGGAGGATATCAGTCAACATGACCTCGACAATGCTTCGAGCTGCATCGAGAACTCACGTGCTGATCGAAAGCTCGCTGCAAGGTCACAAGCCATCAAGACGAGCGATCGTCGTAGCCAAAGGATATTAAGTTAAAATGCACGGCAGCTCGCTCTATCGGCAGCGGCTCCTGCTTCTCGTCTCGCTTGCTCTGGGTCGTAGCTGACGCTCGCGTGAGGATGCTCCTTCGTCTTCTCCCTGTCGAACGCTCACTCGCTTTCTTGCTGTGCTGCTGCCGCTGCTGCTCGATGCTTAGTATATACGTACGCTTGTCTCCCTTCTCTGTCTGGGGCGGGCTCCCAATTTCACGTCACGAAGCGGCGAGCCGCTCTCACATCAAGGCGCCAGCAGCGCTACAGCACGTGCTTCCCGTGGTGGAGATAGCTGCTGTGCTGGCTGTGCGACGCGTACTGCGTGTGGTCCGGCTCGTTCGTCGACCAGAGCACCGATGCCGGGAACCGCGGCGCAGGTGCCGACGTGTTCGGCGGTGTCAGAGTTGGCGACGGGACCTGGTGGTGGAGGTGCGTCGGGGTCTCCACGGCGCCGAACGGGTTGCTGGTCGGCGGCTGCGTCAGGTCCAGCTTGATGTTGCTCACGGCGCCGGCCATGCGCACGTCGCGCTCCACCTCGTGGAACATCTCCTCCGTGCTCTCCAGGATCTGCAGCAGCAGCGGGTAGTTGGAGAACGTCGAGATGTTCACCTTGCGGCGCATGTACTTGGTCCGCGTGTTGTAGCCAGTCATCTTGTCGTGTTTCTTCAGGATCTGTGCGTGGCGGCCGTCAGACAAGAGCGTCAGCCCTGGTGTTCAGGATCTTGTATCACGCACAGTTGAGCCGATAGAGAGGCGAGCGTACCTTGGAGAAGCCCTGGTAGTTCATGACCGCGAAGTTCTCGAGCCGGATGCATTCGCGGTAGAAGTGGACGAAGGCGAACATCAAGCGCTGGGCTTCGAAGGCGTCGATCTGCTGCTGTTTCTGTGGCGGCGCCAAGCACGGTGGGATACAGCTTTGTCAGCAATAACGAATTGATGCACTTGCGAGACCCGAGCCGTGCGCACCTTGAGGTCCTTGAGCACCGCGCGCAGCTGGTGGAAGCGGAACTGGCAGCGCTTCTCCTCGGACGAGTAGAACAACGAGATCTTCTTGAGCTCCTTCTGCAGGTCTCGGAAGAACGCGACCTCGAGCTCTGACTCGGCTGTGACGGCGCACATGCAGCGTCAGTCGCGGCCGCTGTATCCGTCCGTCCTACTCACACAAGGTACAAGCTGGCTCACAGATATCGCGCTGCGTGGCGGCGTGGTGGCCGACCTTGGCGACCGCCTTGATGCGCTTCTTGAGGTTCTTGTAGTTGAGCCAGAAGGGCGCCCACTCGGGGTTGCTCTGCAGGATCTCCTTCAGGATGCCCTTGCCGAACTTCATCTTGAGGGTTGAGCGTCGAGAGGGGAAGAGTGCGAGAGTGACCGACCGAGTAACTGGCAGGGGAGGGTGACAGGTACTCAAGCCGGGCGCTGCTGGAGGATGGGGATTTGGTCCTGTCTTGTGTGGGGACTAGGGATCGCTTGTGTTTGGTTCTCAGCGCTGTGTGAGTTCGCCGCCAGCTGCTCGCCGATCGCCAACGACAAGAGCAGCAACGACAGAGTCGAGTGAGCGGGAGCGGGAGGCTCTGGAAATGAGCGAGCGAAGAAAGGAACGAAGGCAGCGGGTGTGTGTGGTGCGCTTCGAGGGTGGGGGAGGATGAAGGCGATGATGGTACACCGCCATATTTCGAGAGTGCGTCCATTGGAGATTCACGCCCCGTCTCTTGCTCGATTGGATCGTGCCACAAGCGGTGGCTTGACTCCGAGCTGGTCCCGAAAGCAGGTGAGCTGCGAATGTTCAGCGGGCATACAATACACTGCAACAGACCGTGTTTTGAGTATGACGAGCGACGGGACGACCGAGATTCGATCAGATTCGTCGCTTGGAACGAACGACGCTCAAGCTTGGAAAGCCGATCCAACTTTCCCCATTCTCGAACGACCGAATCTTCAGCGAAATGTACTGTTTTTCGTTACAACCAGTGAAAACTCGCCAGTTCAGTTCACCGAACAACGCGAGCAAGTTGCCAACAACTTCAAGATGATGAATGCGCTGCAAACGAGTACGCACGAACGACGGCCACGA
>JAASFH010000328.1:0-22254 GCA_023333695.1 Globisporangium yorkense
AAAACACGCTGATATTAAACACTCCGTGGACATGTTCCTGCCCTATATTCGACTCTTGCGAGCCATTTACTGTTTGAAAAGCGAAGGAACATGTCCATCTCGCGACGGTTTCACTTTTTGATGTGACTCTCTACAAGGTATCTGGTCCCTTCTAGAATGGACCCAAGTGATTGATCGGATATTTGGACAATCCATGCGATTTTTGGTCAGAACTCAGCCTTTAGCTTTGGAGCTGGATGTTCAGGATGTTTTTCCTGATCCGGACGCCTCCTCTCTCGAAAGAAACTCGCACTTGCACGCAAACAGCCGGTTCTCTTACGAGGTCAATGCTCAACCTCGTGTGAGTGTCTCTCTTGCTCACCAGTTGTGCGTATCTTCTTTCGCTTCGAGGTACTCTGCTCCGCACAATGCAACCAAGCCAAAGGCCCCATTTGTCGATGCGCTTGAGCGCACCATACACACAGCTAAAGTTAAACTGAAGTCCTCCATTTGTAGTTCCGCTACTCTATTACAGTAGGCCTATCTGTAGCGATCGAATTAGGCGAAACACCCTGTTTTTGTGCTGCTCGCCACTCTAGCCATTCGCTCGTTCGTTTGCTCGTTTGCTCGCTCAATTGATTCTTCTCAAGTGCGCGAATGTCTCTCTAGGTGGCGCCCTCTCGTTTCTCATTCGTTAAGCACTCGTGCACATCACGAGGCGCACTATGCTAGCTAGTACTAGCTTGTTTGGAGATCTACTCGCTCCTATTCCAAAACACCTCCAAGAAGGCTAAACCACCTGGCTTTGACTAGAAGGTCTAATCTCATAACAAAACCAGGGACGTTCATCCTAATTTGGCTCCTCTCCCGAATGACTCGCTTTGAGAAGTAGGCGACGCAACCCACTCTTGCCGTAGCATACAATTTCCAAGTCTTTTTTCTCTCGTCGTCGCATCGCGCCTAAAAAGCCTTTAAAGCCCTCAAAGTCAGTCCAACAAACAAGACAACGCGCGAGCGAGCGTCGTCGCACTCGCGCAGACTCCCCCTACCCGCCGCCAGAAGCAGCAGCTCTCGCTATCTCGGCCTCTTCCTCTTCCTCAGCATGGGCACCTCGGCGCGGCGCACGGAGCGCGTGCTCGCGGACGCCGCCTCCAAGATCGCGTCGGCCGAAGACGCGCTGCGGGCGTACGCACAGCAGGCCGCGCTCGCCGCCGAGCAGAAGAAGCAGCTCGAGGACGAGAACGAGCGCCTGCGCGTGTCCATCCTCAAGCTGGCGCTCGAGCACGCGAACGGCGACCTGCGCCGCGAGCACGGCCAGCTGCGCCAGACGCTCGACTCGTACCAGACCAAGATCGACCAGATGCGCGAGATCTCGTTGCTGAGCGCCAAGGTGGTCGACAGGTACGGCGGACGGAGGGACGTTAATGGTAAAGACAGAGAGAGAGAGAGAGAGAGAGAGCGCTGACAATGACTGTGCTGCTGTGGTACGTAGCCGCATCAAGACCAAGCAGGGCCGGCAGTACGTCGAGTACAAGCTGCAGATTGAGACAGACATCCGGGGCACGCTCGTGCTCTGGCACCGATACAGCACATTCCTGTACGTCCCGGGCGGCTGCTGCTGTTGCTGTTGCAACTGGTGATCGTATACTGTGTGACTAACCGCCTTGGTGCAGGAATCTCGCGGCGACGCTCAAGGCGAAGAACCCATCGAGCGAGCACGAGATCCCGGAGCTGCAGACGCAGTCGCTCACGGGCTTCTTCTCGGACCAGCTGATCATCGACCGCATCGCCAAGCTCAACGAGTTCCTCGAGGTCGTGACGAAAGCCGACGAGTTCCAGTGGGGCATCCGCATGGACAAGGACACAGTCGTGTACAAACGCAAGACGAAGCGCGCGAGCGGCGAGCGCTCGTACAGCGCCGAGTCGCGCGAGAGCATCTCGACGCTCGCCATGTCGAGCCGCGATAGTATGTTCATGTCCCCCGTGCGGCAGTCGACGATGATGGCAGGCGGCGACTCTTTATAAGCGGCGCGCGCGCGCCCGTGAGCGACGCCGAAGCCCACGGCGGCGGCAGGTGGTGGTACGGCGACGACCGCAGCAGCAGGAGACACGAGGAGCGAGAGGAGAGGAGACGGTGGGGTGTAGACGAACAAAGGATGTAGGCAAGCGAGAGAGAGAGAGAACGAGAGAGAGAGAGAGAGAGAACGAGAGAGCAAGAGCGCGGGTGTGAGAGACGCAGAAGTGGGTGTCCTGTATACGATAAGAGCCTTGGCAGATCCTGGAGGGAGCCCCGCGGCTCCCGTCCGTCGACCTTCGTCCATCCATCCGTCCGTCTGTCCGTCCGTCCACTTGCTCCAAGCCCCACAGAAGCCCAAGCTCAGCGCCTCCAGCAGCAGCAGCTCACACCTCTCGCTCTCCTTCACGAGTTGAGGTTGAGCAGGAACGCGGCGCCGTTCATGACCCAGTAGTCGGGCTTCTTGTCAGTCGGGAGGTACACGGCGATGACGAAGTTGGTCGAGATGCCGGTAGTCGAGAGCGTGCCCTGGCGCACCGACGTCTTGTAGACCGGACAGGGATACTCGCTCTTGGCGCGCACGACGTCGGCCTTGGGCAGGAAGTGAACGACGGCCATGGGCGCGAACATCTCGCCCGGTCGCGCGTCCTCGAGCCGCGCGCGCGAGGGCGACCAGCGCGCGCCCTCGAGCCAGAGCCCGTCGACGAAGATGCCGTCAGCGGGGCTCGCGGTGAGCTCGTCCGCGCTGGCGACGTCCAGCACCGCGAACGTGAACGCGAGCGAGTCGATGGCAGTCTGGTACTTGCGCGCGAAGTTCTGGAGCGTGCCGGTCATGAAGCCCTGCGGGAAGAAGAAGGCGTTGAGGTGGAAGACGACGGGCTCACCGTGCAGCAGCCACGCGCGGAAGAACGTGACGCGCTCGAGCAGGTCCTTGACCCACGCGCCGAGCGGCTTGAGCGACGCGAAGCTCACGAGCGCCCAGAGCTGCGGCACGCGGCCGTTCAGGAATGCCGTGTACATGTTGTCCAGGTCGGACGACATCACGATGAGCCCGTTGATCGCCCGCTGGATGTCGGCGAGCGAGCCGCGCATGCGCCGCAGCAGCGTGTTGAACTTGACGAGCTCCTGGCCGAGCACGGTCGCGAGCGAGTCCATGACGACCGTACCGGCCACGACGCGCGTCTTGAACGTCGTCGGGCCGGCGTCGTCGACCGACAACTCCGGCGGCAGCGCGTCTTGGATCGAACTCGCGAGCTCGAGCACCCGCTGGTCGCTCGACTTGCCGCCGCCGCCGCCACCGCCGCTGTCGCGCGGCTCGAGGCTCAAGATGAGGCGCGCCATGCTGGCGCTCTCGTTGCGCTCGTACGTCACGTTGGCGTTCTCGTGCATCCCGAAGAGCTCGGGGCTGTCGAGTCCCGGCAGCGCGGTGAGGTACTCGAGCAGCTTGGTGTGCGTGAGCACGAGCGGTACGCGGTAGATCCCGGACGCCGAGAACGCGTAGCCGTCGGCGAGAACGTCGGGCGTGTAGAAGTTGTCGAGGATGCTCGTGAGGCAGCGGCGGTCCCAGTCGTCCGTGACGCGGCCGCCGTAGTTGATCTGGCCCGTGACGTAGCGCAGCGCGTCCCAGGGCACGAGCGGCTGCTCCTCGAGGAACTTGCGCAGGCTCGCGAGCGACGTCTCGAGGTCCGTGTCGTTGAACTCATACCGGATGTTCCAGCCGAGCGGGCCGAACTTGCGGCGCTCCTGGCTGATCGCGTGGAAGAACGTGAGCGCGCAGAGCAGCTTCTTCCAGCCGACGTCCTTGGGCAGGCCGTCGTCGAACGCGCCGAGGTGATTGAACGACTCGAGCACGTCGTCCGTCACGAGCGTGCTGAACGACCGCACAAGGTTCGCGCGGATGCCCTTGGGCGGCTCGTTCGTGAGCTTGATGCCGTTCTGCAGCACGGTGACGGGGAAGTAGGCGGCCGGGAAGCTCGTGAGGAAGAGCCGGAAGCTCGCCATGCACTCGTCGTCCGAGCGCTGCGCGAGGTCGTCCACGAGCTTCTCGAGCTTGGGCATCCACGACTTGGCGAGGTGGCAGTTCTGCAGCAGCACCCAGTCGCCGGTCGTCTGGCTCGTCTCGATGAGCTGCTCGGCGCGCGGTCCTTGGCCCTGGCCGAGCGAGATGAGGTGCAGGCGGTCGCTGAACGCCATGTCCTTGGCGAACCGCAGCAGCATCCCCGTCGGGTCGGCGCCCGCCGAGAGCACGAAGATGCACGGCGTCTTGCGGTCCGTGTCGGCGTAGATCTCCTCCATGGACGGCGGTGCGAGCTGGCTGAACTCGGCGCCCATCTCGACGGTGATCATGCGCAGGATTGCCTGTGGCACCTTCTCCTCCGCGAGCCCCTTGACGAGCAGCATCGTCTGGAACGCGTTGAGCGACGTGGCGTACCCGCCTGGACACGGGAGCGCGAGGAAGTTGGGGTCCTTGATCCACGCGAGCCAGTCAGCCCACTGCGTCATCATCGATGTGCAGATGCCTCGGAACCCGAAGACTTCCTGTCTCGCGGCGTTCTCGCCGCCAGCAGGAGTTCCTGGTGCGTCCTCGTAGCCGGTGACGACGGTCTCGAGCTCCGAGAGTAGGTCCCATTGGAGCTCCGAGACCCGGTCCGGCGCCGGGTTCGCGAGCTGCGCTCCGCGCTCGGTCGTCCCCGCCGCGCCGCGCAGATACAGCGACCACTCCCGCGGCGAGACCTTGCCGGCGTGCAGCATGATCTTGCAGCAAATGAGCATCGAGAAGAGCACCTTGTGGACCTCGAAGAGCCCGCGGCAGATGTTGACGTAGATGTAGCGCGTCTGGAAGGCCACGAGCGTCGCGAGGCGCGTGGGCAGGTGGTCGGACGCGGGCGCTTCGACGAAGCAGACGTTGAATAAGCGCTGGAAGAACGGCAGCGAGTACTGGTACATGGGGTCGATGAGCGCCAGGTCGGCCACGACGAAGTAGATGATCGAGCCGCGCGTGGCCACGCCGCGGTACGCCTCGCGCGCGCGGTTGATCTCTACCTCGGTGCTCTCGGACTCGACGACGCGCTCCTTGATGATACGCGACGTCGCGTTCGACGACTGCAGCGTGTCGATGAGCTCCTGGTCGTCGAGCACGTTCCCGGCGGACTCGGAGAGCTGCTTGAGGATGCGGTCTTCGATCTCCTGGAGCTGCCGCTTGTCGTGCGCCATGGTGACCACAAGCCGGTTCTTCTTCTCCTCGATGTCCGGCCGCTCGGCGCGCACGACGTCGCCGAGGAGCTGGTCCTCGAGCCCGTCCATCGTGACGGTGAAGTTGATCACGGTCACCTTGATGTAGACCTCCGGGAGGTAGTGCGGGTTCGGGAGCTTCGTCGTGAGGAAGAGCTTGAAGGACGGGTCGTAGTCGACGTCCGCGTCGCCCAAGCGGATGAGCAGCCGTCCGCCCTGCTTGAAGACCGCCTTCTGCAGGATCGGCTCGAGCGACGGCTCAAGCGCTTCCTCGATGTCCTCGATGAGCAGCGCCTTGCCGTTGCGGATGCACGTCTCGAGCGCCCGCAGCAGGTTGGCGTTCGTCATCTTGGTGACCTCGAGCCGCGCCGAGCCGGAGGTCTTCTTGAGCCACTTGTTCGCTTGGCCCTGCGGGTCGATCATGAGCGGCCAGCGCTCGCCGCGCGTCACGAGGATCGCGTTGTCGGTTGACGTCGAGTCGGTCGGCAGGCCGTTGAGCTGCCACTCGCGGATCTCCACAGGGCTTCCGAGCGTGCTCGAGAGGCTGTAGCTCGCCGAGCACGGGATGCCGAGCTGCTGCGTGCGCGCGAGCCACTCATCCACGATGCGCGCGCGGAAGCCGCCAGTGAACGGCCCGTAGTACGAGATGCATGCTGCGGCGAGGAACGTGTCACCGATGAGCGCCAGGATGGACGTGCTGAGCAGCGCGACGCTCTCCTTCCAGCGCGCGCCCTCGACCGAGAGCCCCGAGATGAGCTTCTCGGCGCGCACGAGGCGCTTCTCGGTCACCTCGGCGTCGCGCGCGAGCCGGTCCTTCTCGTCGACCGTGTCCTTGCACTGCTTCTCGAGCCGCGCGACGCTCTCATTCACGAGCCGGAGCTCGAGCTGCTTCTCCTGCAGGACTGCATTCGCGTCCGCGAGCATCTTGTTCATGCGCTCGAGCGTCTCGCGCTTCGGGCCGACCTCCTTCGCGACCTTGGAGTACACGTCCATCGCGTGCACCCACATGCAGAGCGACGTTGCGGCGCGCGAGACCTTGGAGACGACCTCGACCGCCATGCCCGGGTCCGCGACGCTCTTGCCGAGCTTCTTGAGCGTCGCGGCCGGGATGTTGTCCTTGTCGAAGCTCTTGAGGCGGTCGAGGAACGCGACGTCGCTCAGCACCTTCTTGGCGGCATCCCAGCTCTGTTTCTCGTTCAGCAGCAGGCAGACCGCGTTCATGACGGTCTCGACGGCTTCCGGCGGCTTGGCGAACGACTTGACCTCCGTGATGTCGCTCTTCGAGAGACTGTCGAGCGCCTTGATCGCGTTGCTGAGCGCCGGCATGGCCACGTCAAGGTCTTTCTGGGCGTCTGCCTGCACGACCGCCACCTCCTCCGCCTGCTTGGCGACGACCGCTTCGTCCTGCGAGACGCGCTCGCGCACGACGGCGGCGGCTTTCTGGTCGACTGACACGCGCTTCAAGAGCTCTTCGGCTTCGCGCGCCTTCTGCTGCAGCACGGGCTGGAGCTCGATGAGCTCGCTCTTGAGCGCGTCGACGATGCTGTTGGTCTCCTCGAGCTTCTTCACGCCCACCTCCATACGGCTCTTGACCGTCTGCACGACCGCGCGCTTCTCCTGGAGCATCTTGAGGTAGAGTCCGATGAGGTCCAGGTAGCTCTTGGGCGTCGTGTACACGTGCCGCTGCAGCTGCGCGAGGAACGCGTCGCCGACGTCGTTCGCCGTCGTGTGCACGACCGAGCACATGTCCACGAGCGCGACGCGGACGTCCTCGGACGGCAGCGCCACGTTCGCGAGCAGCCGGTCGGCGACGGACTGCAGCGCCTCCTTCGGCCAGTTCATGTACCAGTCGATCGTGCAGCAGTTGATGAGCGACGGGAACGCGCGGCACCGCACGCGCAGCGCCGAGCCCACGGGCGACATGGCGAGCACGATGTGCAGCGAGCTGCGCACGCGATCGATGAAGGTCGCGACGCAGTTGTCCCGCGTCTCGGGCAGGCCGAGCGCCTTGACGACCGGCCGCATGTCGCCGACGACGCGGTCCATCTCGTCCTGCGGGAAGAGGTTGGGCACCTCGCCGCTGTTGAGCACGTTGTTGATGTCCTCGAGGAAGCTCTCGTCGACGATCTGGCTATCGGTGAAGAGGAAGACGGTCGAGGCGCCGCCGACGCCCGCGGCGACCATGAGCTTCTTGAGGTCTTCATGGAACTCGTTCGCGCCGTAACCGCGCGTGATCTCGATCTGCACGCACTTGGCGTCGACCATGAACGCCGCGAGCCGCGCGAGCGACTGTTTGCCGCTGCCGCCGACGCCGATGAGCATCGCGTTGCCGCGCGGCTGCCGCAGGATGCGCGCGAGGCGCGCGAGGTGGCCGATCGCGTCGCGGAAGAACACGAGGTGCATCTTGTTGGCAAACGAGACGTTGTAGCCCTCGAGGAAGTCGTCCATGACCTTGGTGATCCGCGCGATGTCGCTGCAGTGCTCGTAGAGCGGAACAGGCGCGCCGGGCTTGAGGAAGTCGGCGAACGTGAGCGGGCACGGCGCGTGGAAGAGCGCCGCCGGGCTCCAGCTGCACGCGAAGTTGCGCGCCAGCAGCGAGCACACGAGCTCCTCGAACCACGTCTGGTCCTGGACGTTGTTGAGCCGGTCCTGGAACACGCGCGTGGCCTCGTGGACCCAGAGCCTGTTCATCGTGTCGGCGTCGGGGCACTTAGTTGGCGAGACCATGAGGATCCCCTGGAAGACCTTGGACACGTCGCGCAGGTTGAATGTGTAGTGGAACTTGTTGGGCGTCGGCAGGAGCTCGAGCGTCACGCGGGTGTAGATCTCGATGATGCTCGCGATCACGCCGTCCTTGAGCGCCTTGACGCCCGGCGCGAACTTGTCGAGGAAGCCGCCGAGGATCGACGCGAAGATGAGCTTGAGCGACGCGTCGCCCGCCGGGTACATGCTCAGCACGTGGAAGTGGCGCACGAAGCGGGGCGTGCAGTGCGAGCGGCCGCCTCCCGCGGGCGCCGCCGCGACGAGCAGCATCGTGTCGGCGATCTCCTTCCAGAAGAGCTTGTCGCGGTCATAGAAGCCGCCAAAGTCGAGGAACTGCCGCAAGAGCTCGATCGGCGCCTGCGCGCCGTACTCCTCGACAGCAGGCAGGTTCACGTCGTCGACGAAGATGATCATGCGCTTGCCGGCGACGGGACCGAGCAGGTTCTTGCGCTTCTTCTCGAGCTTGGTCTCGATCGTCGTCTGCGTCACGAGCGACGACGTCTGCGCCGAGAAGTTGATGAGCATCGTCATGTAGTTGGACGCGGAGGACGCTGGCGGCGCAGACGATGGTTCGTCGTTCCCGCCGCTCGCAGGCTGGGGTGCGCCTTGGAGCTCCTGCAGCAGGTCCTGGACGATCACCGTCTTGCCCGTGCCCGTGACGCCCGTCACGTACGCGGGCGTCCGCGCGGTCATGAGCGCGCGCAGCAAGTAGGTGAAGCGCACGGTGTCGGGCGTCGCGACGGTCATCTGGAAGTACGGCGTGAGCGGGTTGTACTGGAACTTGGGCACGATGTCGTGCCACGGCCGGAACGCTCCTTGCTCCGTGTCGACGAAGTAGTCGAAGACGAGGCCGGCGTTCGGGAGCCCGAGCTTCGCGTCCGCGAGCATCTCACGCGCGAAGCTGTCGAAGATCTCGTGGCGGTCGACGGTCATGGTCGCGCCGACGGACCAGAAGAGGCAGAACGCGAAGACCTTGTCGAGCAGCTCGAGCATCGCGTCGCGCTTGAGGCTCGTGTAGTCGACGCCGTTCGCCTTGCTGAACAAGCACCCGAAGAGCCGGCAGAGGCTCGTGGCGAGGTTCACGTCCACGGTCGGCACGAGCTCGTGGCACTTCTTGCGCACGAACTGGATCGCCCGGTCGACGTACTCGCGGATGTTGCGCTCGAGGCGCTGGACGCCCTCCGGCGGGAGGTCCTTGTGCAGCGCCGTCTCGATCCACGTCTGGATGAACGGCATCCAGCCCAAGTCCGTCGCTGTCATGTACACGACGCCAATGCGGCTCACGGTCGCGGGCGACGCGACCGCGAGGTCCATCACTTCGAAGAGCATCTTCATCTCGTTCTTGAGCTTGATGCGCTCGCCGTTCGCGAGGCAGAGCGTCATGTTGTCGTCGAGCACGGTGTTCATGTTCTCGATCCAGAGCGCGTCGATGGGGCCGTCGAACACGGTCCACTTGACGTCGGGCGTCTCGTCCGCGACGGCTTCGCGCATGATCGTGGACGCGAGCCCGTCGTGCCACTCCTGGGTCGCGTCGTTGAACTCGCCGTAGAGCTCGCCCATGGAGATACACTTGGGGTTGAGCACGCGCGCGTGCACGGTCTGGTACACCGGGTTCTTCGAGCCCTGCGCGCGCAGCGCCGTCATCGTGTTCTGCAACGTGCGGTAGCACGAGGACTTGCCGGCGCCTGTGGGTCCCACGACGGTGCCGCCGAAGCGCACGTTGAAGATGTCGAAGAGCTGGATGACCTTGGTGATGTACGTCGGGATCTTCTGAAGCCCCGCCTTGACGATCTGCGTCTCGAGCCCCGCCTGGAGCTCGCCGTAGTCGTGCGGCGGGATATCCGTCCCCGGGAAGAGGTCGAGCACGATCGCGTGGAAGAGTGGGAGGTCGTCCGCAAGGAACTTGGGGATGTTGCTGTCTCGCAGCGCGCGGATGAGCGTCACGTCCTCGTCGATGTCCGGGTGCGCGCGCTTGAGCGAGCCGGCCATGACGAGCACGGACTTGACCGCGCGCAGGCCGTAGTCATAGTGTGGCTGCTGCGAGAGCTGCTCGCTGCAGAGGATGTAGAGCTTGCACATTTTGCGCGAGAGCGTGCGCGCATCCGAGAAGCCCTCGGCGAAGAGCATGATCTCGGCGATAAGCGCGTAGTCCGGCACCATCATCGACACGGGCCGGAAGCAGACCTTGAGGTTGTCCGGGAGCTCGGTGCGTCCGGCGTAGCCCGGGTTCATCGTCACGATCACGTGGTGGTCCTGGAGCGTGATCTCGATGCCCATGAAGTTGAGGTGCTCCTTGCGCTGGAGGCGGCCCTCGCGCAGGATCAGCAGCTGCTGCGCCACGACGGACAGCACCTCGATGTCGATGCGGTTGAACTCGTCGAGGCACGTCCAGTTGCCGGCCTGCGCGAGCCCGCGGAAGAGCTTCCCCATCATCTTGTAGTCGATCTGGTCGCTGCAGTTGAAGACGACGCACTGGATCGCCATGGCCTTCGCGAGGTCCTTGCTGCTCTCGGTCTTGCCCGTGCCCGCGGGTCCGGCGGGCGCCGCGCCGAGCTTGAGCCCGTACGCGCCCGTGAGCGTCATCCAGCAGCGGTCCGTCAGCGGTGTGATCACGAGCCGCGACGTGGCGCCCATGTACTCGTAGCCGTACGCGATGACCGAGTCCGAGTGCCGGATGAGCACGTCGTCCGCGGTCGCGTCCCAGTAGTACCGCAGCTGCTGCTGCCAGATGAAGTTCCCGACGGTGTCGACGCTCTCGCGCCAGAGGCATTCGACGATGTCGCGCGCGTGCACGTCGGTCGTGACGAGTGCGACGATCACCTTGCGCTCGAGCGCCGTGAGGTCGCCGCGGATCTTGACGATCAGCTCGTTGAGCTCGAACACGACGCGCTGGAACCACTTGTGCATCTCCTCGACGGGGTTCCCGCCGTTCGTGAGTGCGTCCTCGGTGCTGCGCGCCCACGTCATCTGCGCGACGGTCGCGACGACCTGCCCCGGGTGGTCACACACCCAATCGGCGCGCGCCTTGGCGTCGTAGTCGATCAGCCCGGCCTTCATGAGCTTGTAGATCGACGCCTTCATGCTCCCCTCGAGCGCCTTGAGCCAGTCCTCGACGTTGCCGCGCGCCTTGAGGTTCTTCCCAAGCGGCACGCGCTCGCCCTCGGACGAGAGCATCGCGAGCATGTCGACGCTGCCGGGCACGTCGCCGAAGTCGAGCTTGACGAGGTTCTCGAAGCACTTGCGCAGGTGGGGCTGCACGGCCTGCGGGTTCTTGGACTGCGCGAGGATCTCGAGCAGCTCATCGTTCGAGAGGAAGTAGAAGCGCGGGAACGCCATGCGCTTCGTCTCGAGGTAGTCCTCGAGGTTCTTCTGGATGCGGTCGAGGTGCGCGTTGTGCTGCGCCAGCGTCTCCTTGATCCCCGGGACCGTGCCGGCCGTGAGCACGTGCGGGTTCTCGTTCGTGCGGCGCATGATCGCCTTCCAGGACCCGTCGACGTGGCTGAAGATCTTGGACGCGTCCGGGAGCTGCCGCTGGATGTCGGGCGCCGAGAAGATGTTCTCGAGGTACATCCAGTTCTTCTGCACGAGCAGCCACTCGTCGAGCGTCTCCTGCAGTCCCACAAGCTTCCTGCGCCAGCCCTCGACCTCGTCCTGGATCGCGCCGATGAAGCGCGAACCCATGATCGTGCTGATCGTGACGATCGAGTCGTCGAGCTTGACCGTCACGTCCTCGACGCTCCCGAGCACGAACACGTCCTTGGACTCCTTGTAGCCCTTGACCTCGAACTCGGTCGTGGCCCACGCGTCGGTCACCTTCTTGAGCATCTCCTCGAGCACAGCTTCCTGCTGCGCGGAGACTGCGATGGCGCTGATTGCGTCGACGTGCGCCATCACGTTCTTCTCGATAAGCGTGCCGAGCGTCATGCTCGTCTCGCCCTTCATCTGGAACCCGAGGAGCTGGTGGATCTGGGTCCAGTGGCGGTCCTGCAGCGCCGGCGAGCGCAAGTCGCTCACGACGGGCAGGGCGAGCTTGAACTTGTCGACCTCCTTCTGGAGCACGTCGGCGGCCTCGTTCCCCGGCAGCTGCTTCTGCGCCTGGTACGCGGTCTTGGCGTACGTCTGCACCTGCTTGCCGATCGCCGCGACGTCGATGTTGTCGAACTGCGTGGCCGCGTACGTCGCGGTGAGGCCCTGCCACTCGTGGAGCCCGCTCCAGAGCTTCATCTTGAGCTCGAACTGCGCCACGACGTCGTTGAGCTCGGTGAACTCGCTCACAGGCTGCTTGAGCTGCGTCTGGTACATCATGAGCTGCTTGGACTCGTCCACGAGCTGGTTCAGCGTCGCCTCCTGTGTCTTGAGGTACGCGAGCACGTCGCTGATCGGCGTCGAGATGGTCGCGAGCTTCGGGTGATCGAGCTTCTCCATGAGCGCGTTCACGCTGCGGGTGAGCGGCGGGATGCTGTCGAGGATGACCTGCGAGAAGCGCGCCGTCTCGCCGTCGACCTCGCCGTCGAACTTGGTCACGGTGCCTTCGAGGCTCAGCACGCCTTCCTTCATGAGGATGATGTCTTCCTTGATGTCGTCGGGCACGCGCCAGTCATACGTGTCCATGAGGATGCCCATCTCGTACACGCGGCGGTAGCGCGCCTTGAGGTCGGGGAGCACCGCGCCGACCTTGGCCATGTGCACCACCTTCTCGACGAAGCTGTCGGGCGTCGACGGTGTCGAGAACGCGATCGGAGACAGGTCGCTGATCGTCTCGAGCAGCGCCGTACTGCCCTTCTTCATGAGTGTCGGGAGCAGCGTTCGGATGCCGAGGACGCACTTCTCCGGGTTGGGCAGCAGGCGACTCTTGAAACCGGAGCTGTCGACGCGGAAGATGCCGACCATGGCGGCGTCCGGGATGGCGATGAACGACGCGCCCTGCGCCTTGTACTTCTCGATCGAGTCAGTGAAGAACTCAAGCGGCGCCGCCTCGTACGTCTCCGCGAGTGTCGTCGCCTGCGCCTCGTTCTCGGCGTAGAGCTGCTGGTACGGCGCGAACACCTCGATGTAGTCCTCCACGGCCTCGAACGCGTCGTCGAGCGCCACGAAGATGTCGTTCGTGAGCGCGCTGAACGCGGAATCTTCGTTCAGGATCAGCGCGACGTTGAGCTGCTCGACGGACCACACGCTTTTGCCCTCGTCTTCGGCGCTCGCGGTGGTGTACGATGCGAGCGTTTCGTGGCCGAGATGACGCGCGGGCGTCTCGACCATGCGCAGCGCTTCCTTCAGCGTCTTCTGGAGTGAGGCGTTCCATGCGTCGTGCGCTGGCACCGCGCTCATGCCTGCCGCGGCGCCGTTCTCCATCTCCACGGATACTGCGAACACGGCGGTGAACGGAACCACAGGCGCCGCCGCCGCCACCGCCGCGCTCTTTCCTGTCTTTCTGGCACCTCCGATGGCTGCTCCCGTTGTCTTTGCGACCTGCACTGGTGTCGTCAATGCAGCTTCAGCCCCTCCTCCTCCATCACTACCACTGGAAGCAGCAGCAGTAGCAGCAGTCAGTTGAGCCTTCCCAGCGACCAAAATGTCGTACAGCCGGCGGAACGAGCGCACGGTGAGCTGGATCGTGGCGTCGATCGTGAGGAAGTCGGCAAGGCGGAGGAAGTTGGTGAGGTTGCGGCACTCCTTGCGCAGCGCCGCGCGCTCCATGAACGTCATCTTGTGGTCGGCCGAGATCTTGTTCGCCTCGAGGAAGCGGTCGATGACGGCGTCGCACGCCTTGACGCACAGCTGGAGCGAGCGCGCAGAGAAGGCTGCGAGCTGCTCGGTGACCTTGTCGCGCGTGGCCTTCTGCTCGGCCTCGAAGTCGCGCAGCGAGTACGTCTTCTTGGGCTGGAAGAAGATGAGCTCGAGGCCTGCGACGTCGAGGCAGAGACCACGCAGCCCCAGCAGCGTGCGTTGCAGGCTCGGCGCGAGCAGGAAGAGCTTGTCGTTGAGCGCCTTCTTGGCGTTGCGCATCTTGAACGCGCGCACGCGCGTCTTCCACGTGTTGTAGTTCTTCCAGAGCTTGTACTTCTGAAAGAACGGGATCGCGAGCATCTTCATGAAGCGCGAGTACTCGAGTTCCCACTTGTCGAGAGTCCAGAACTCCGAGTGCTCACTTGTGAAATGCGTCACGCCCTCGATGCTCATCGTGAAGTAGTTGGTGCGGTCCACCTCGAAGTGTTCCACGACCTCGAGCGCGTACATCACGAGGTCCGAGTGCCGTTTCTTGCGCAGGTACAGGAAGTTGCCCGCCTTGAACTCGCTCAGGTACCGCGGGTCGAGGTTCAGCGACGCCGTGAACGACTGCTCCGCGTCGATCTTCTGTCGCTGCGCAGCTTTGGACGGCGGCGATAGTGCACCGGAGGACGACTTTGCGGGACTCGCTGAAGCGCCAGCCCGCTCCCGCGTGTCCTCGTCGTCAAGGAGAGTAGGGTGTCGGAGCGCAACTGTGCTCGCGTGTGCCTTCTCGTGCAGCTTGCGAGTCTTCTCGGTCGCCTGCAGGGTTGGCGCCAGAAGCGGCAACAAGTAGCAGAAGCGAGCGCGTGAGTGTTTACCATCCGCACAGCATGTCTGGCAGGCGCTTCATCAGCATGCGTACATGCAGCAACGTTGGATGCAGCGACGTGGCGCCAGATGAGCCGCTTCCGAACACCGCGACGCTCGCAGACGCTGCAAGTCCTCCTCCGCCAAGTCGACCAGATGGCAAGTGGTTCAGAGCGCCATCAGTTGGTGTGAGTGCAGCAACACTCGTGGTCTTGCGCATGCGCTGCTTCGGTTTGAGCACCCCACCACCACCACCTGTACCTCCGTGCGCGAGCGGATCCTTCCTGACAGGCGACAAAGGGTACTTGAGCACCCCTCCCGACTGCTGGTGCTGCTGCTGCTTGGTGGGGCTCAGCGCACTCGCAGGACCGAGCTGCGGCTCGTACAGCCGCTGCAGGATTTGGCTCGCCTGCGGTCCGAGCGAGGCGCCTCGGCGCTTGGCGCCGTCTCGCGAATCGCCTTCATGGGATGCCATCCTCGATGTTTAAGATCCCGCTGACTGCAAGCTGCCTGTACGTCTGCCGCCAAGTCCAGACGCGCAGTGTGCGAGCGATAGAGAGAAAGAGGTGGCGATGGCGGGCGAGCGTGGCGCTGGCCGGAGCTTGTGCTGACGTGAATGACACGAACCGACGCTAGTTCGAAACGAGATTCTCGTGATAGCTGTGATGGTGCGACCGTGATCTCGGGTTTCGAGCATGACTTGCATGGATTTGAGAGCTTGCGCGAGTACTTGACCTCGGAACACGCCAAACCCGAGCATGTTGGTTTGCGCATGTTCCTATCTGGCATGTTGCATGTTGCTTAATGTGTGGCGAGAGTTAGACTTTGTACACAGGGTCTTCCTGGCTGCTACGTGCTTTCAAAACAATGCGCAAGCTAACGATGGAATGAACGTGCCGCCACGAGCGTAGAGGGCATCGACTACACAATAGTCATGCACGATGCATCTCCATCACATTGGCAAAGGCAGCGAGGTGCAGCGAGAATGGATCGCTAACGCTTCAGGACAAGAGCACGCAGAACTCGGATTTCTCTCTGCGCAGCAGTAGGGGCATTGAGTATCATCGAATGAGCTACTGCTGCTGCTGCTGGAGAATCGCGATCATAGCGCCCGTGTATATCGCCCCTCGTCTGGTATGCAGCACAAGCGAGTCCAAGTACCGTCGATATGCCCATTGATCTTGTACCATTGATCTGTCTGTAGCCATTCTGACATAAAAAGGTCATTATCAGATAAGACCTCCAGGACGGAGACCTCAAGTCCTACACTCAGCAGACCTCGAGTCCTAAGACTTCGAAGTAGCTAGTTCCCCGTAGCAGACTCCTCGAGTGTGATCACAAGCGCTCATTTCCCTTCGTCACACAGCCCACTCACACGCGTCACTACCATGCTCCGGAAGCTCCTCGTCGCCAGCGCTGCGGTGCTGTTAGCAGCCTCCACGATCTTCTCTCAAGCGGACGCGGCGATCCTTCGAGGAGGTACGCGGTGGTGCTGTTGGTTGTTCGTTCTCACTCGGTGATCTTGTTAACACTCTGCTCTTCGTCTCTGTCTCTGTCTCTGTTGCTTGTACGAACGCGCAGTCGTCGACTGCGGACCGCCAGAGCCGGTACAGCAAGGAAGCGCGACGTACTCGTCTACGAAGATGGGGTCGACCGTCAAGTTCACGTGCTCGAAAGGCACCACGATGATCGGCTCCGCGACCTCGACGTGCAACAAGAACGGCCGCTGGTCGCAGGCGTCGCCGACATGCCGCGTCATCTACCTCACTAAGAACGACAACACCTACAAGAAGAACGACCCGGGCTACGTCATGCGAACAGGTTAGAGCAGTGGACACCAAGAGCAGCACGCGAGCACCAACCTTGACCACATAATTCATTCACTCCACATACGCCGCCATCGCCGCCGTTGCTGCGCTCATCGCCCAGCGTTGCGCTCAGCTCTCGGCTCAGCGCTGCACCGTTCTGTCCTATCTGACTCAGAGCATCAGAGCTGCTTTGGTGCTCGCTTGCTCGGCACCAGCGACAGTAGCACGAACGCGGCCACAAGCCCGATGTGGCCCGCAAAGTGCATCGAGCGGAAGCCCGCGATCGCCTGCTCCCACGACAGCACGACGAATGAGACAGCGAGGTAGTTGATCATGAGCGCCGTGCAGATCATGCCGACGCCGTCGTAGAAGAGCTTGAACGTCTGGCCGGACGCCAGGAAGAGCGGTCGGATGTGCTTGCGCGCCAGTCGGTTCGCAGACGTCGCGAGCGGAACTGCGCACAAGAGACGCAACGATGGAGCAAGCAAGTTAGTTCTCGATTCGCACAGCAACGGCACCAAAGCCACTCTGCACGTACTCGTGAGGAAGAAGAGGTAGTAGCCCGGGTAGAAGCCGTGCCAGATCGCAGAGCACATGTACGTCGCGACGAGCGAGTTGCCCGTGCGTGAGTACACGTAGCGCTCGAGCCACGTCTGCGTGCCCTTGTTCCACGAGCGCGTGAGGTCGCGCACGCTCTCGGCGAACTCGAAGCCGAGGATGTCGACGTTGCTGACGCCGTTCCAGCCCTTGGGGGCGCCCTGGGCGTCGAAGCCCTCGAAGCCCGCGCCGGAGACGATCGTCGCGCCCTCCGCGAGCTTCCATGCCGCGTAGTACTTGCCGCGCGTGAGGAAGAGCGCGAGCAGGATGCGCCCCCACTTGACCGAGACCGGCTCGTCGCGGCTCAGGATCGCCGGCAGGTTCGCGTGTGCGCCGTAGACCGCGAGCAGCGCCATGAAGAACACGCCAATGCAGAGCTTCTTGAGCGCCGCGAACAAGCAAGAGGGCACGCGGCGCGCGCCGTTGAACACGAACTTGCGGCCCTCGACCGAGTCGAGGTACTCGCGGTACTCGAACGCTGGGCCGGCGATGAACGTCGTGAAGCCGTAGACGTAGCCGAAGTACTGCACCAGCGACGGCATCGCCGCGAGCGCGAACCGCTGGCGCGTCTGCTTGGTCTTGACGACCGCGGGCTTGTCGGTCTCGTGCACCGCGAGCGCGGCGGCCGCGGAGCCGTCGTAGCAGTTGAACGCGAAGCTCGTGAGCTTGATGAGCAGCAGCATCTGCGACGCCGTGCAGTCCATGCTCCAGCCCATGTAGTCGACGTAGAGACGGTAGATGTGCAGCGCCGCAACGTACGCCATGTTGAAGAGGAACACGATGTACGGTGCCTGCCGCGTCGGCGCGAAGCGCACGAGCGCGTACGTGGCGAGCGCGGACGCGAACGAGTGGAGCCACTCGGCGCCGTACACGAGCTGCGCCATGGCGACGCCGACGCAGATGTTCATCCAGTGCTTGGCGCTCGGCGTCGGCAGCGCGCGCACCACCATCGCGAGCGGGTAGGCGGCGAAGAGGCAGAGCGCGGCGCGCAGCTGGTCCGCCGGGAAACCCACGAGTGTTGCCGCGCGCTCGAGTTGCGCGTTGAGCGCCACGAAGCGCAGCGGCGTCGCGAGGTCCGCGAGGTTGCGCACGGTCTGCAGGACTCCGGAGGTCGCCATCTTCCTGGTCGGATCGGAGAGTGCTGCTGCTGGCGCTGGTGATTGTCAAATGCCGGCGTCGTTGTTGTTGGCGGAAGGAGCAAGGGTGTGAGACCTCAACGACGGACGGGCGGAGGATTCGGATCGGGTGGTTGATGAGGATGGAGCTGCTGCTGCTGCGTCAGACACGTTCGTGTGCACACGTCACGGTGCCATCCGACAGTTTGAGTTGCCATTAAGTGTCGAAGGTAAATTGTCTTCTTTTATGGGGTGATGTTTCCATTCGCTAAACAGGCAAAACATACTACAGGGTTCAAGTTTGCAAACTTCTCTTCACCGAAACGCCGAAACAACTCACGGATTGGAATTGGTCCTGCATGCATGGCTTGCAGCAAAGCGGCGTCATGCTCCTCGCATCTCTCATCTCTACACACCCGCCAACTCGCCACCACCTTCGCGCACCCGGGTGTGTTGCCATGTTATCGCCACCAGACCTCGGATCGCGGCAGTATCATCTCATGACGTAATGCTAATGCAGTTGGTGACGCTTTCCTGTTCGGGACACCCACCACCACCAGCTGTCAAATCCGGGACACGCCAATCACTGTGATCGAACTGCAGCCATCCACCACGACCTCACTCCCGAATCCCCTCCTCCTCCCGATCTCCTAACTAGCAGCTCTTCCTAACCTGCAGCAGCCATGGAGCACGCCGTGAACCTCGCGATGGACCGCATCGTAGAGGTCGTGGCGGTCGCGCAGCCGTACGCGGAGCTCGCGACGCCTCTCACCTTCGAGCTCGCGAATGCGCACGTGGCGGAGCTCTCGGCGTCGCTCGGGCTCGCCACCGACCAGCTGCGCTACGTGCTCTGCCTCTTCGCCGCGTACCCGCTCGCGCTCGTGTACAAGCTGCTGCCCTCAGCCGCGCTCAAGCACGTCTTCGACATCGTCGTCGGCGTGCTCGCGGCGCAGTTCGTGCTCGGCTCCGGCTGGGTCCACTCGCTGCTCTCGGCCGCGATCACGTACCTGCTCGTGCGCTTCGGCCCGGCCAAGTACGCACCGTACATCGTGTTCCTCTTCAACATGGCGTACATGTCGGCGTCGCACATCTACCGCCTCTACGTCGACTACATGGGCTGGACGCTCGACTTCACCGGCCCGCAGATGCTGCTCGTGATCAAGCTCACAAGCTTCGCGTACAACTACTACGACGGCGTCGTGGACAAGAGCGGCGAGAAGGCCGGGCTGTCGCCCGCCAAGGCGCGCGTGTACGCTGGCCGCAAGAAGCTCGCGCTCACGGAGCTCCCGTCGCTGCTCGAGTACTTTGGCTACGTGTACAGCTTCACGACGTTCCTCGCCGGCCCGGCGTTCGAGATCCGCGAGTATCTCGACGCCACGAGCGGCGCCAAGTTCCTCTTCCAGGGTCGCGTGAAGCAGCCGTCGAGCCTCTTCGCGGCGTTCTCCAAGTTCGTCGTTGGCGTGTTCTTCATGGCCATGTTCTCGCAGTTCGGCGCACAGTTCCCCATCTCGAAGCTGCACTCGGCGGACGTCGCGGCGTTGCCGTGGTACCAGCAGCTCCCGGAGCTCTACATCACGCTGATCTTCACCAAGGCCAAGTACTACGGCGCGTGGAAGATCGCGGAGGGCGCGACCGTGCTCTGCGGCTTCGGCTTCGAGGGCTTCACGGCCGAGGGCAAGGCCAAGGGCTGGAACGGCGTCAGCAACATGGACATCGTCGGTTTTGAGTTCGCGCAGAGCGTGCGTGAGGGCTCGCGCGCGTGGAACAAGGGCACGCAGACGTGGCTCGAGCGCTACGTGTACGCGCGCACGGGCAACTCGCTGCTCGCGACGTACTTCATCTCGGCGTTCTGGCACGGCTTCTACCCGGGCTACTACCTCTTCTTCCTCAGCCTGCCGCTCGCGACGTCGGTCAACCGCCTCGCGTACAAGCGCGTGCGCCCGTACTTCCTCGAGGCCGACGGCTCCGCGGGGCTCAAGAAGAAGCTCTACGACGTCGCCAGCGTCATCGCGACGCTGCTCACGATGCACTACTTCGTCATGCCGTTCCAGGCCATGTCGTGGGACCACTCGCTGCGCGCGCTGCAGAACACGCACTTCGCCGGCCATATCGTCTGCATCGTGCTCTACGTCGTCTTCTCGCTCGTACCGATGCGCAAGGCGGCGACGACGGCGGCGGCCAAGAAGCTCGACTAAGCCTCGGTACCAGCCTCTTCCAGCCAGCCAGCCAGCCAGCAGTGTGCTCTTGTAGTGTCTTGTGATAGAGAAGAAGGTCTTCGAACCCTCCGCTGCGTGTGCCGAGCCGTGCTATTGCTGCTCTACTTGTTCGCTCTCGTGCTGCTACAGCTTATCGACGGCCGCGAGGTGGCGCAGCTCCTTGCAGAAGCGCTGCACGGGGAAGCCCATGACGTTGTTGTGGCAGCCGCTGAGCCCCGAGATGAAGCAGCGCGCGCGGCCCTGGATGCCGTACGCGCCGGCCTTGTCCATCGGCTCGCCGGTCGCGATGTACGCGCGGATGTCCGCGGGCTCGAGCGCGCCGAAGGTCACCGAGGTCTTCTCGAAGAAGAGGTGCGGCTCGCGCTCGCCCAGCGCCGTCGTGAAGAGCGCCACGCCCGAGTACACGTCGTGCGTGGCGTCCGAGAGCTTGGTGAGCATCTCGAACGCGTCCTGCTCGTCGCGGGGCTTCTCGAGGATCGCGCCGTCGTGCACCACGACGGTGTCGCAGCCGATGACCACGAGCTCCGCCTGCGGGCTGCTGCGGTTGTTCTCTGCGGTGATGCGCTGCACGATCTCGAGCGCCTTGAGCCGCGCGTTCTCGATCACATAGAGCTCCTGATGGCGTTCATGTAGCATGCGTCAGTCAGTTCCTAGCTAGCGAGGATTCAGTAGGCTGGTGCACGAGATGCTCACCGGCGACGCGAACTGCTCCTTCGGCAGATTCTCCTCGAATGCGGACGGCAGCACCTCGAACGCGAGTCCCTGTACGTTGCGTCAGCAGCAGCGTCGCCAGCCAGTCATTCTACGCAGTGAGCTGCTGGAGGTGGCAGAGGTGAGCGGATGGTGGCGGATGGTGCTCACGTACGCACTCGCGCAGCAGCTCCGAGCGGCGCGGACTCTGCTCGTGCAAGCAGCGATTTAGAGCGCTTAGACAAGGCAGCAAGTAGGCAGGACACAAGCAGGAAGACGAACCTGCGACGCGAGGATCACGCGGCGCGCAGCAAGGTGGGTCGAGAGCGTCGAGAGCATCGTGTTGGCGAAAAATGGAGGAATGGAGAAATGACTGGCATGAATGGCATGCATTTTTCACGAAATGGGTTCACTTGTGCACGCTGCTCAGAACGAACTTCAGATCTCGTAGCCGAAGTCAGCGCGCGCGGTCACCGGCGTCGTCGCGACAGCGTCTGAGTCGCTCTTGAACAGGTCGCGGCGCTCGCGACGGTGCTTCTTGCATTGTCGGATCGCGACGAACACGCCGACGAGAGCGGCGATACTGGCGACGCTCAATGCGACGATCTTCGGGGTGTCGTGATTCGGTGGAGATGTCGCCGCGGCTCCAGATCCGCCCGACTTGGGGGCTTCGTTCTGGGAGAGTGAGGCGGCGTATGGCGCAGTAGTACCCGCTGGGATGTTCAGACCTTCGACGACGAACTGGTTTGGTGGCGAAGATGTCGCAGGGGATGGTGCGCCGCTCGCAGTGGCCCCGGGCGTGTTCAACGGTGTCTGGATCGGGTACGCTGGGGTCGGTGGAGGAGCAGTGGTTTGCGCGACCGGTGCGGACGAGTACTGGTTCTGAAGCGGGAGCGGCGGGGACGCTGTCGACGGAGTCGCTGTCGACGGAGTCGCTGTTGACGGAGTCGGTGTCGTCGGCGTCGATACAGGTGGATGCTGTTGTTGTTGTTGCTGCTGCTGTTGGTATGAAGGAGGTGTTGGTGTTGGTGTTGGTGAGGGGACCGGATTTTGCTGATATGGCGGCCATGGAGTCGGAGTGGGTGTCGGAGTCGGAGTTGGTACGGATTTCTGTTTGTAGTCTGGTATTGGTGTTGGCGTTGGAGTTGGAACGGGTCTCTGCTTGTAGTCTGGTATTGGGGTCGGCGTTTTGTTGGGTTCTTCTCGATGTGTGTGTCTGCGTGGCGGTGTGGTTGTCTAGTGTTTGGGTTATTGGGTTCTTTGCGTCT
>JAASFH010000329.1:0-22215 GCA_023333695.1 Globisporangium yorkense
AGCTCTTCGACGAGATCGCCGCGTGCCTGACGGACGACGCGCTCAGCTATCCGCTGCTGGAGCTCGACGACCTCACGCAGCATGAAGACACAGCGAGCGAGGCGGCCGTCGCGGACGTGCAGGCATTGGCGCCGACGAAACTGCGCGTCAAGCGGTCGCGGAACTTCGCGCGCGAGCGCATGCAGAGCGAGCTAAGGGAGCTGCGGGTGCTGAGCGCGGCGCTCAAGAAGCAGTTCGCCGACCTCAAGGCGCAGCGCGCGATGTCGCAGCCCGAGCAGCTGCTCTTCGCGTCCTGGCACCGCGCCGCGCAGGAGCAGCGCAGTCTCCGCGTCCGCGCCGAGATGGAGAACCTGCGGCTCCGGCAGCGTCTGCGGCTGCACACGGCGTTCGCGAACGACATGCAGCAGAGGACGCGGGCGTTCGTGGAGGCGCAAGGCGACAGCTTAGAGGACACGCACAGCACGAGCAGCTACAACAGCGCTTCTCGAGCCATCAGTGGATGCTTCGAGATGAGTGGGCGGGTATTGTTGCGAGAAGACCTGGATGCACATGACGCGAGCATGATCGAAGCGCTGCTCGGAGAACTCGACGCCGCGTACGCGAGGATGGAGAGCGTGTTCCAGGAGAGCGGACTGCGCGCCTGGCAGGTAGACGCCTTCGTGTTCGAATCCGGAGCGAGGCGGGCGCAAGTGCAGATGAAGTCTCGACGCTCGATCGCTTCGCCGGAGGGTTCCCCCTACATCGAGTTCCAACGATCCTCGATGCAGAACTTCACCAAAGACGCAGTGGTCCAAGCAGCTTGCAAGGGCTGGGACCAGGTGTTCGCTGCTTCGTCCAGCGCCGTGTACTTCGACCTGGACCAATCCGGTGAATGTATGGGGTTGAAGGAGGAGCATACGCACAACGTGGACGGCGAGGACATCGTGCTCAAGCTCCTGGGCGTCTGCAAGGTCTTCACGGACGGCGATGATCGCAGCACCGTCGTCTGGCGTACCGTATCCGGGGAGACGCCTCGTTTCCCAGGAGTGTACCTGAGTGAGACGGGCTGGGAGGAGTTCAGCAACGCAGGCAGCACCGCCGACAGCAGCTTCCACCTCATGTGCTCACACCTCGAGACGAACAAGTTCTGCTTCGGTGCAGCAGCCGCGGTAACGACTCCGTCGGCGCTGACAAACCTCTTCGCAGCCAGCTACGAGGCTGATATGGAGCAGACGAGTGCGCTCATGGCTGGGTTGCTCTTGGACGAACCTGGCGCAGCGATGCCGACTGCCAGTGTGTAGGCGGTACCGCTGCGCTAGCTGATGGAGGGTGAGGCTCAGAACACTTCGGTTCGTCTTGCATCACTCATGTCGTCCACGACCAACTGGACCAACTCGATCATGCTGCATACGGCTTCCGAAGACTTGATCCATGTGATAGCGATGGCACCGAGTCGCGTTAGTAAGTGCAAGCAGTGTCATTCTTTCAACCAATTCTCTTGTCCCTCAGTGTCGTGTCGCAAGTGTATGGTCGAGCAGCAGGTTCTCCAGCGCCTGCATCCGCGCCTTGAACGCCAAGTCGTGCGTCGGCACTACGGCGTCTGAGAACACTTTCGAGAGAGTCGCGGACGATTCGTGCGGCCAGGCCAGCGTCTGCGAGTTCTCCGCAGCAAAGTCTGGTAGAAGGATTGTCGACGCGTTCAAAACGCTCAACGGCGAGTCATCGTCGGAACCCACGGCCGGCTGCAGCGTCGCCCACCCGTGCTCTCGGACACTGACTCGCGCACGCTCGCCGTTAGCGCCTGCGAGTTCGCTCGGCCAGTCTCCCATCGACTCCCACGCGGTCACGATACGACCGTTGTCGTAGATGCGCTTGACAACCGTGTGGAAAACGCACACAGCCACTTGATCCGTCGTGGCGTCTCGGACGATGTAGTGCTTCTCCATGAACAGCATCGAGTCAGCCTTGTGGATCAACTGAGGACAAGCGCAACATTTCGGTTAAACAAACCTGCACACACATCTCAGGCACATCTAAAGCACAGCAGCTTCGGGAAGCACCTTGATCGGAGAGTCGAGTATCTGCATCTTCTCGATCCCGTTGTCGTTCCAGATGACGTCGTTGATCAATCGGATCGAGAACGGCACGACCCGCGAGTTGTTCAGTAGCACCGACGCGTCGAATCCGAGGGGCGTCGACGTCGGGCCGACGCCGGGGCTGCGAGTGTCCAGGATACGTTTGAGTTTGCAGTAGATCTGTGGGTCTGGGACGCGAGCTACTTCCATATGTGGGCACATCTCAAGAACAGCGGAAGTCTGGTGTACAAGACAGCAACGGCATCAAGCAGAGACTCAAGTTTGTGAGTACATCCCTGCGAACCACCAATGCACGACACGCGCTATGTAGCCGTACCGATGGCAGCGGGTACTTCGCGAACGTGCTCTCCATCCTCTGCGTCAACACCAGCGCATCGTCCGCGAGCTTCCGGAGCTTGGAGTTCTGCAGCGTCGCGGCACGACCGGCCTCGATCTCATCTTGCAGACGCTTCTTCGACTCAGCCGACGTTCCGCCAGGCGATTCTCCCGTCGTCGCTTTACAGAGATCAGCTGCCGAGATCGCTGCTCGCAGTTCGATTAGCGGCTGGCGAATGCGAAGAAGCTCCAGCCGACTCTGTAGCGCGCCGACCTGTCCTCGCAGCGTCGCGAGCTCCTCTTTCTGCCGCCGCCACGAGCTGTTGGCGCTGTTGCTGACGCGCACACGTACGCGCTTGCGTTTGGGCTTGAGCTTCGCTGGGGCATCCACGGTATGGATTGGTGTTGGGATCGGACGCGACTGGTGCTCGAGCGCGTCCAAGTCGTTCAGGAAGAGCGCGAGCACGTCGCCGATGGACTCGTCGGCTGCTGTCCACTCGTCGCTGTCGCTCGCAGAGCAGTAGAGCGCGTGAACGAGCGCGTCCGGTGGAGGGGGCGACGGCGGCAGCATGAGTTGGAGCTTGCGGCGCTGGTGACTTCCTGCTGGTCATCCAAGTGCATGTACGATTTAGCAGTATGCATGCAAACGGTATGCATTACAAAAGGTAAAGTAGTCAAATTTAGAGCTAACATATAGACTAATGAAGTAAAACGAGTCTTTTAGGTATGCATACAAAGAGGATCCAAAAACAGAGTGTTCTGAGAAGGGCCACTGGGCGTGATCAATCTCAAAGGCGTAATCGACACTGACTCCCAGCAAACTGCAACTCGAGGTCTCCAACCCAAACGGTTCGCCCAAGGCATCGCGAGAAACTTGATCTCCGTGTCTTCGACCCTCGGTTCCCCTGCGCCATCTACGCCGCGATCCTCCGCTGCAGCGATTCCTCCATCAACATGTTCTCCAGATGCTGCATCCGCGCGCGAAACATCTCCTCGTACGACGGCATCACCACCTCCGACAGGATGGCCACGTGCTTGGGCTGCGGCGCCTGCCGCACCGCGCTGCTGCTCGCCCCTAGACCCGGCTTCATGTAGATGTACGACTGTAGCATGCTCAGCGGGGACGCCTCACTCTTCGCTTGACGTGAGCTGCTCTTGGTGGTGGTCTGCGGGTACGGCTGGATGATACCCCAGCCTTTCTCTTCGATCGTGATGGCCTCGCCGCCGGGTTCGCCCGGCCACTCGCTCACGCCCTCCCAGATCATCACAATGCGGTCGGTCTCTATGTACCTCTTGGAAACGCCGCACGCTTTCACCTGTGCCTCGCCCACTTGGAACTGCTTCTTGAACGACACCTTCGTCCCCACTCGCTGGACAACCTGAGCCGCCAAACAGAGAGTATCAGCGTCCTTGGTTCGTCAAGAAGCGAACACACCCATCCATCTCTACACACGATACGTACATGCCCGGGACCATTCGTGTTCTGCGACTTTCCGATCTTGACGGCCGTCTCGTTGATCGTCTGCACACTGAACGGGATGAGTCGGGAGGACTTGAACTTGAGCCGCACGTCGCCTTCGCTGGAGGTGTCCAGCGTGGCTTCGCGCATGTCCGTGCGGCACTCATCGAGCCCGACGGCTCGGAACACCTTCTCCACCTCGTGATACCGCATCTCGACATTCTCCGACAGTATCTCGAACATCGCGACGTCCTCTGGAGTCGGGACCGACGACTCGAGCGGTGTTTCTTTCAGCTGCGGCGAGTTCCTGAACGCGCACGACGGTGGTTTCTCCGCGAGGATGTCCGCAGCCTGCATGGACGCATCACATAGCCCACAGGTCAGTTCGCCGATCAGTATCTCCAACGCAATGTCGTGCTTTGAGTATATGAGTCTCGACCCGCTCAGCTCACCGAGAGCGGACGGTGCTTGCGGAGCGCCTTCTCGAAGCTCTGCGCCACCTTGAGGTGGTCGCTCACGAGTTTGCTCAGGTGCACGTTCTCGAGCTCTGTGATCTGCCGCGCGCGTTTATCGCCAGTGCAGCGTCTCGTAGTCCCTGGCGATATCGGAACGCGGCCCTGCATACCCGCCAGTTGCGTCTCGAGCGCCGCCGCAGACTCGCGCAGTGCACGCAGCTCCTCGCGCTGCCGCTTGCGCGCGTTGTTCCCGCCGGGTCCGCACTTCTTGGGCTTGGGATTGGGCGGCGGAGTTGGCGGCTCCGCGTCAGGCGGAAAAAGCGCCGCGAGCGCCTCCAAATCCGCCGCGTGGAAGTCCGCGAGCGCTTCGCCGTAGACTGTGGACGCAGCGTCAGCGGCGACAGACGGGACGCCGTCGAAGGCGTCGAGCAACAGCGCGTCGTACACGGCGGTCTGCGCGCTGCTCGGCAGCATCTTGGCGAATGCGTCGATTGTCGATTTTTGACACACATCGATTCAGAAACGTCATGACGCTTCCTTGATTTTATCACTACTACAAATTTAAGACATGATACAAACCCTATCCCTCGAATGCCACATCACTTCCGAGGTCGTCGCAGCGAGGCGTCCAGCAGCGCGTTCTCCATGATCTGGTGGTGCGCGAGCATAAGCTGCTCGAGCGACGGGATGATGAGGTCGTGCAGCAGGTTCGCCTCGCTCGCCTCCACGCCCTGCGCCTTCGTCGACAGCGTCGCGGAGCAGAAATGGCTGTTCGTCACTTGCGACGACCCGGCCACCGGCTCCAGCACGCCCCACCCGGTCTCGCGCGTCGGCAGGCAGAGCGACGCCGAGCCGGCGATCGTCCATTGCGTTATGCCTTCCCACGTCAGCGTCGTGCGGTTATTCTGACGAAACCGCTTGATCACATTGTGCGCGTCCAGGTGGATGTCATCCTCTCCCTCGCGATGTACCGTGAACCGCGCGTGGATCGCGATCGTGTCGCCTATCCGTCGGACGTTCTGCCGCAGAGCACACTCTCGTCAGTTCCTCATCAATATTCCGATACGCTCGCAGCTCCGTGCACTGTATCAGGCAGTCCGTCAATCAGTACCTTGGCTGCGAACATCTTGTGGTTGTCGTTGACGATCGTGTTCCACGAGACTTCGTTCACCGAGTCGGCATCGAACGGGAAAAGCTGTGAGCGCTTGAACTCCACGCCCGTCTCCTGGTTGCCCGTGAGCACGATCCGCGACTCGTGGCCGGTGCTGTGCACTGCTGCGGGCGCTGCGAACACAAAGTTCGCGCTCTCGATGTCGCGGAAGCGCGCCTCCGCGTTTTGCTCCAGCATCTCGTAGAGAAACAGGTCGCGCGCATCGAGCGCGAGCTCCTCGTTCTTCCCGAACGGCACAAACGCCAGCTGAAACAGACCCGCAACAACGCTCCGTCAGACACCTTCCGCCTACTCAACACGTACAAGAGCGCACGCACCGCGCTCGCGTAGCACTTGACGAGCAGCTTCTCGATCTCGAGCGACACCTTGAGCTCCTTGCTCGCGATGCCGCGCAGCCGCGCGTTCTCATCCTCGACGACGAGCTTCGCGCGGCGCTCGTGCAGCGCGCAGCTCTCCCAGAGCTGCGAATCAAGGCTCTTGGCCTCCGTCTTGCGGGGTTGCGCGGCGGTCAGCGCGTTCTGCAGACCCTGCAGCTGCGCCTCCATCTCGAGCGCCTGCTGTCTCAGCTGCAGCAGCTCGTCCTTCTGGCGGCGGCGGCGCACCGGTCGCTCGCGGGTCTCATTGTCCGCGCTGGTGTTGCTGGTGGTAGTCTTGGAGCTGTCGTGCTTGCGCTTGCGCGGCGCCGAGGAGGTCGAAGACACGGACGTTGAAGGAGATGCCGGTGGCTCGTTCTTGACGTCCAGCACGTCCATCTCGCGCAGGAACGCGTCGAGCGCGTCGTAGGTCTGCAGCAGCACGGAGACGTCGTCGTCCAGCGCCGCCATGTCTCTTGAGGTTGGATGGAAGGAAGGAAAGAAGGAAGGAAGGTCTGCTGCAGGTAGTCGAAGCGCGCGAGAAGCAGGTCTGAGGGGTGCGGCATGCGGGTGGGAAGGAAGCGCAAGGTTGATCGTCTGGGTCCGATTGATTAGTATGGCTACAATAGAAAATATTCTGCTATTTGATGACTATTTTTGTCATTTTTAATTTATGAGTACAAGTTGTTATTCACATTCTGTATTGTATAATTCGTTATTCGAATAGTATTTCTATTTGCAGTATAGATTCCATTTAATGAACACAAGGTAGGATATCAATTTATACGGTATGCCATCAACGATTTTGATAGCTCTCTTTGTGCGGGTGTAAACACTGTGATAGCGCCAGCTGGCGTCACGATCAGCATGTTTGCTCGCCTGTTGCAAGTGCAAGTGGACCATTCCTTCATGCTGGCGCTACCTGCCTGCCAGAGTCTCTGAACAACGAACGACATACTTGCTTGTCCGTTCTCCGCTGCGAAGCTGCGTGCGTGCGTGTATTGGTTTCCTATTGTACTTCCTGTACAGCTACTCCATCTGATAGATATTTCATCTCTTCGTCGACATTCAGTCGCTCTGAACGCCCATCTTAGAGTCTTCCAGCGAGCTGCCATCGCGGCCGATGACGCCGCCAAAGGCGCCACTGGACCGCGGCAGCCCCACAACGTTCTCCATCAAAATGTTCTCCATGACCTGCTGCCGGTTCCCCCAGATGTGGCGGTAGCACGGCGCCACCGAGTCCACGAGACCGTGCGTGTGCTGCAGCGCCAGGTGCGGCGAGCTCCCGCTCTCGCTGTCCGCCATCCGCGGCGCGAGGCGTGAGCAGAGCTGAATGAGCGTCGAGTAGCGACCTGGCGGACTCGGCAGCGCCTCGATCTGACACCACCCGCGGTCCCGCATCTCGACTCCCCGCGACGATTGCGACGCAGTGCACGACGCGACCGACGGCAGCTTCCCGAGACCGTCCGAGACCGATTCCCACAGAACGATGACGCGGTGGTGCTCCACGAAGCGCTTCACGACCGCGCGGATGTGCAGCTCCACCTCGTTGTTCGCGCGTGGGTGGCGGATCGGCACCGTTGTCTTGAGATAGATCGCGTCCTCCGACGAGTGCACAATCACCGACTCGACGAGCCCGACGCCGTCTTGGAACCCGATCGACTCGGCTTCCATGGACCGCCATGCCGCGTCGTTGATGGCGCTCACGTCGAACGGGAAGATCGTGGCGTCTCGGAGCTCCATCGTCGGACCGTCGACCGTATCCAGGATCATGTGAGCTTCCTGCACCTCGCGCTTCTGTGTTGTCATGCCGAGCTCCTCGAGCGCCGCGTCCACGTGCTTGTAGCGCTCGTCGATGTCCCGGGAGAGCGCCGCGAAGATCCGCTGCTCGTCCGACTCGCACACCCGCAGGCGCTTGGCAGCAAACTTGGACTCGAGCGACTGCTGAGGTTGCCACGCACGAGACGAGGAGGTTAGCATCAGATGGCATGACGACGGGGTCGACGGCAAGCGCGTCATAGGACGCACCGAGTTTTTGCAGCGCTTGTTCACGAGCTTTTCGAGCGCCTTGGAAATCTTCACCTGCTCCTGCACCATGGCCTTGAGCTTCATATTCTCCATCTCCGACCGGTTCTTCTGCTCCTTCTGGTGCGACGCGATGCGCTCCCACACTGTCACGGACGAAGGCAACAGCGACGCGTGCGTGTCCGGGAACCCCAACGACCCACCGCCGATCGCGAACACCGGCTGCTTCTTGGGCATCCGGCCGCGCACGTGCTCGAGCTCGCGCTGGAGCTCTTGGACCTGCACGCGCAGGCGGTCGAGCTCGTCTTTCTGGCGCTTGCGGGAGTGGTTCACGGACGGCGCAGCGGTCACAGGCGTTGTGTTGGCTGAGGTGATCGCCGCGAAGTGCGGCGCTTTCGGGGTCAGAGCAGGACTGGAAGTGGACTCGATCGCGCTTCCGCTGGCTGCGACGACGTCGATGCCTGTGGGGGACATGCGCTCGGCAGAAGAGATCGCGAGCTTCGAGAGCTGTGCGATCGACGGCAGCGGCTGGATGTGTACGGGCGTGGGCTTGTGCGCGTCGCCGCTGGTCGCATCCGCGCTCGACTTCCAGAACGGACGCTTGAGCGGCAGCAGCGCCGCGAGGCCCGGGAACGCGCCGAGCGCGCACTTGGACGCCTTGGACGCACACCAGCTCGAGCAGCTCGCGGCGGGTGCGGCGCTGGCTTCCGTCGACGTCGCGATGTCTTTTGAGGTGGGCGGCGAGAGTCGCGGCGGCGAGAATCTGGAGGTGTTGCTGCTGCTACCGGTGTCGCTCTTGTTGCCGGACGCGAGCAACTCGACGATGGCCATGGCGGTGGTGGCGCGCACGTCGGCGTCGTCGTCGGTTGCTGCTGCTGTTGCTGGGACGTGTTCGCGCTTGAGCGGCGCGAGGAACGCGGGTGTGGGCATGCTGCGGTGTGCTGCTGCTGCTGGTGCTCCTATGTGTGTGTGTGCGGCGCGAGTGAAGCGGCTGCTGCTTGTGGGTGAGCGTGTGTCTTGTTGTGTGCTTGCAGGCGGCGACCAGGAAGGAAGGAGGGAGGAAGGAAGGGAGCCGCTTGCTTGAGTCTGGAGGGAGTGAGCGAGCGAGTGAGCCCCTCGCTCGCTTGTGCGCTGGCGGTGTTGACGCCAAACGCAGGCGGACAAAACACTGTGTGGCACTCATCGGACTTAGTGCCCCTCTCGGAATGCGTACAGCAAGCGTTACGTGAGATACAGAGGCAACACCAAGCATTTGAATGTTATTTCGAAAAGGACGGATACAGTAGATACACGGGCAGTATACGAGATAGATAACGACGCGATTAAATCAAGGGAACGAAGCGAGAGCATCAACCCTTTTGAAAGTGATCGTGCGCGTCTCCGTCTCTGCATCATCCAGATTGGTCCGTAATCACACGCACAACTTGGCTTCGCATCTGGAAGCGCTTCTTGGTCGTCTTTGGGCTCTCGTCGCTTCTTATCTTCTTGCTCGATGCTCGGCACTGCGAGAGCGCACACTGCGCTGCGAAAAGAGTGAGCGAGCGAGGGTACACGAACTGGATTTTCGCGCTGGACCAAACATATATTGACAAAACAGTGCATTTTTTAGTCCGCTTTTGGTCACCTATTTCCACTTTTTGGCAATCAAACTCGAGAGTGGGATTACGCCAATCAGGCAGACAGGACATCATTAACCCTTTCTTGAACTTGCTTACAAACGCGCATATAAAATATATAACCCTTTCTTGCATGTGATAATGGCTGTCCGTTTCGCACATACAGTTCATCATACTAACAATATAACGTCTAGCAGAATAACCTCGCTCTGCTGATTCAGCTCTAAAGTCGCTCGCGTCGAACCATTCGTCCGCTCCTACAATGACACCGAGTTCCTGCAACGAGTTCCTGCAACGAGCTCCTGCCTTCTCTCCCGTAGAGCACCGGGACACCGGACCAAACACGAGATCGCGGCGATCTGCCGAGAAGGACTAACCAAAGTGGTCGATGCTGCCACGCCTCGCTCGCTCGCTCGCTTGCCACGTAGATGGATGGATGGATGCCTTGGCACATTCGCATCTGTCCAACACCACGCTGTCGCTCGCTGGCTTCGTGTGCTCCGATCCCCCATCTGCTGCGAGAAGAACAGCAACATCTTGCTGCATCGGCTCCGCGAGGCTCGCCCGCGGGGACTCGACTGGTCTAAGCGCCACCGCCAACCAGCCAGCCACTGAGCATCATGAAAACCTCACGCAACGCTCAGCCGTTGTGCATGTTGAGAGGGCCGATCCTGATATCCGCTGGATCATGGAGCGGTGCGATGCACACACCACACAAGACTAAGGAGAAAGCCAGTGACACGCTATGATTGCTGCAGGCACGGCAGCTCCACCACTCTGTTTGCGCGTGCTGCTCGGAGCGTGAGCATGACGGCGAACTGCCATGAACATCTCACGGCGTCATGAAGCAATCGGCCGATCCGCGCCAGATTACTCGCCGAGCCAGGGTGCAAGCAGTCCTCCTCCTTCCTTTGCGGCAGTTTGAGTGGCGCAGAGCTCTCGGCACGACAACTTGTTGCGCTGTCCCAGCTGGCCGGAGACTCAACAGCTTAGTCACAGGACGAATGAGCCGAGACCCTCGTGACTCGCAGCGGCTCGGATTGCGACACGATCGAGAGCAAACCGCGATCTTTTCGTGCTGAGCACGGCGCTCGCTCGCTCGCTGCAGCAACCGCCCTCGCACCTGAACTCCTTGGTTTGTACACTCGGGAGGGCTTCCAGTCTGCGGCTCGGATTCTCTGCTCGAACTGATGTTCAACGCTGCCAGGGGCAGCTTCGATCACGCAGTTGAAGAAGACTTGCGCCAGTGCGTTGAAAGCAAGCACTACCTCTTCTCAGCGCAGCTTCTCGTCGACGACACTGCATTCTTTGCTGCATTTGCTGCTCGCTGGTGCTGCGTTTTGTTAGGATCGACGTACTCGCCTGTTTGGTGCTTTCGTCAAGCAAAGGTCCCGTGAACTGGTCGTGGATGCCGATGTCGTTGGTTGGGTCGGGTATCAACGAGTTCTCTCACGCACGGCGAGCTTTCGCTCTGAACAGCCTCATACAATACATTTCCCACAGCCACAACACACACACACACGCGAGCGCGCCTACTAGCCTATTGGTCCCGTGCGTGCGCTTGCTTACCCGCGCTTCTTCCCGCTGAGCATGTCGTTGAGCAGCTGGTTCTCGACTGCCTTGTAGATCATCTCGATGTTCTGGTGGTACAAGCCGATGAGCACCTCTGTGAGCATGCCGACCTGTGGGTGGCGCTCCAAGCTCGCCTCCGGGTCTCGTTGGCTCGCGTCCTGGATCACGGATGGCGACGAGCGCAGGTACACCTTGATGATCGACGCCTCGGGCGCGCTGGAACCGTCGAACCGCTCGATCGTGCCTGTCGCCGACTGCTTCACCTGGATGATTGGTGCCGATGTGGAGTTCGCGCCACCACCGGTGATTCCGAGCGCCTCGACGAGGTACACTGCGCGGTTCGCCTCGACGAATCGCCGCCACACCGACCACACTGTGAGGGTGACCTCGGCGCCGCGACCGGAAATCTTGATTGCCACCTTCGCTCGCAGCACCGTGTTGTCGGTGTCGAGGATCTGTGTCGAGTACTGAATGGTGTACTGCGAGTACATGCACTGGCGAGCAAGAGAGATGGTACGAGGGAGGGTCAGCTACTCTGTGCAAGCTCATGAGACTAGCCAAGCACTCACGAACCGATGCGGACGAGTTGTGCATCGTCATGACCTCGGACTTGAGACAGCGCCACGCCGCGTCGTTCGCAGCGAGAAAGTCGAACGGCAGGAGCTTGCACTCCTTCATCTCCACATGTAGCGCGCCGTCCTCGAGCTTCATGTTCACATCTCTGGCCTCCGCGGCCATGCTGTTGATCCCCTGCTGCTGGAAGAACGCGTCGATCTGCGGGTACCGATCCTGGATGATCTGAGTCAGGAACGAGTAGATCTTGGACTCCTCGGGCCTCACGTCCGTCTCGAACTTGGGCTTCTTCTCCACGAGCCCTTCGTAGACCTGCAGACAGACAACAAGTGTCGTCAGCGTCGTCGTTCCCCCCTTCCCCCTCAAAGATCCTCCGGTCCCCCACCTGTCGCTTGCGCAGGAGCTGCTGCAGGCGCTTGGCGAGGCGCACTTGCGCGTCGACCATGTCGCGCAGCTTGCGGTTCTCCACCTCGGCGCGCACTTTCTCGTCGAGCTGGCGGTTCGCGACCTGCTCCCAGAGCGACCCGGGGACATTGCACACGACGATCGCGCCGTCGGCACCGGCGTTCGAGAAGCGCGCAAGCGGCGCGCTGGCGGCGCTGAACTGCCGCCGGCTCGCGGCCTTGAGCTCGCGCAGCTCGTTCTCGAGCGTGCACACCTCGGTGCGCAGGAACACGAGCTCCTCGCGCTGGCTCGGCCACGCGCGGCGCTTACCCTGCTGCTGCTCGTCATCGCGCGGCCGCTTGCCGGCCACTGCCGAGGACGAGGATACCGTCATACGGCGCGAGGGCGTCTCGGTGTTCGAGGACGACGCCGTCGACGGCGCGGGCGACCCCACAGCCGCAGACGGCGGGAGCCCGAAGGGCGAGCGCAGCAGTAGCGCCTGCAGCGAGTCGTCGTCGAGCTCGTTGTCCGAGCCGGCGGACTCGGCGTCACTGATGGACCCGTCGAGCCACTCGCGCAGCATATGCAGGTCCATGTTCTCGAGCTCGGCGCCGAGCGGCGGCAGCGGCGGCTCGTCGCGGGGCTCGGCCATGGCGTCTCGCGCGTTATGTGCGTGCGGTGGGGGTGGTCGCTGGAGGCGCCTTAGTTATTCGCTCTATTGGAATGTGTCGCACAGTCGTTGAAAGTGCGAGAGATCGCGTTTCGGGTATTGGACTTTGATAGTGAAAAATTAATAGAAGATGTCGAAAGTGGAAACGCCAACGCAGCGTGATGAAAGCGAGGGAGACCCAGCCCGTTCTTTGCCCAACGACGTCACCGAATATCGAATCGTTGTGGTCCACACACCCAGGAGCGGATCTTGAAGACCGACTAAACTCTGCGAAGCTCGCTCGACGATGCACACCAAGCTGGTCGGTCTCGATGGCAGCCTCGATGCAGGACATCGTTCAGCGCACGAAACGGTGGGCATCGTTTTCGTCAGTCCCGAACTCGTTCATCAATCCGAGTCGAAGAGGCCAACTCTGTCGAGCAAGGGCGTTCGGTGGAATCATCGATCTACGGGTTCACGATCCGTAGCAAAAGCTACACGAGATGCATGCGCATTTGCCGCGCGCAGCTGGCGCAAGGCGGCGCCGCGAGTCCTTCTCCTTTCGTTTTTTTTCAGCCCCTCACATCTGATCCCTACTGCACGGCTTCAGCCAGCCACGCACTTCACACTTTGGTCCACCTGCACCTCCACCCGGTGCGCGTCACCGTAGTACTCGGCACCACTTCGACAAAGAGGTCCTCCGACCGCGAGAAGGTCGTCGAAAAGACCTCGCTCGCAAGCAGAGAACCGTGTTCATTCACTCGATTGGGTGCGCACCGCCAGCCCGCCGCATCTGGTCGTCCAGCAGCGCGTTCTCGATCGCCTGCCACACGGTCTGGGTCTGCTGCTCGTACGTGGCGATCATCGGCTCTGTCAAGAACCCCGAGTCCGGGACCTCCCGCGCCGAGTTCGCATCGCTACTGCTGCTGTCGTCACCGTACTCGTCGTTGTCTCCTCCTTCTTGTTCGGTGCTGAGCAGCGTCGGCGTCACGCGCACGTACGATTGCAGCACCGAGCAGTCTCCGTCGCTGCCACCACAAGGACTTGCTACTCTTCGGATGATCCCATACCCGGTGGTGGCCACTCGAGCCGCCGGCGTGCCCCGCAAAGCCGACGCCTTGCTGATTGCGAGCGACTCCCACACGATGACCACACGGTTCTCCTGGACGACACGCTTGCACGCAAAGTGGGCGCTCACAGATCGGTCCGGAGCCTCTGACGTTATGCGCTGCGTCCCGAGAACCGAGTCTTCCGTCTGCTGCTCCACGTGCATCTACACAACCAGCACAAGATCTCGTAAGTTAGCCGATGCCATAGCCAAGCGAGCGAGCATTCGAACGCGCCAGCGCACCGTCACTCTCGCGTTGTTCATCTTGATCTCTTCTTTCTTCAGGAAATCCCAGACCACGCTCGAGACCGCTGCTGGCGTGAACGGCACAGAGCTCGAGTGAACGAACTCGACGCGAATGCGCTCGTCCTCGTCGAAAGACACGCTCGCGTCTCGTCTCGGGCTCGACAGCTCCGTTAGTCCGCGCGCTGCAAAGATTTCGTCCGCGACGCGAAGTCGGTCCTCGATCCTTCTCGTTATCTCCTCGAAGATCTCCGAGTCCTTCACGGACATCGTTGTGAAGCGCGGGTGCTGCTGAGCGGTGTCCAACAACGAGTCCCAAACCTGAGAGAGTGAGAGAGAACAGCGAGCACAGTGACGCGAATTAGTCAACCAAGACAAGTGCATGACCCTCCCCAAGAGCGACGTACTCGGCGCTTCCGCAGCATGCGCTCGAGCGACTTGACGAACTTGAGCTGCCCCTCGACCTTCTCGTGTAGCAACGCGTTCTCCTTCTCGGCGCGGATCTTCTCCTCGAGCTGGGCTTTCGCCATCGCCTCCCACATCGACACTCGAAGCTTCGCGTTTGCAGACGTGTCGCCACCAGATCCAAGGTTGTCTTCGCTCGCTTCGTTCATGCCATCGCTGCTGTTACTGTTGCTTGAAGTCCTGGCATTGCTTGCGATCTTCTCGAGCTCCGCATCGAGCTCAGCGACTTTGGCGCGCAAGTAGCTCAGCTCCGCCTTCTGACGCTGCGCGCTCGAGATCCTCTTCTTCCTCTTCGGTCTCTCGACTCCTCCAGTCTCCGCTTTTGCAAGATCAGTTCTCACAGCCATTGCTACTGCTGTGTGTGCCCACGTTGCTGGTTGTGGGGGTCGGAGAACGTGAGGTGCGGGCATCAAGTTGACAAGGCTGGCGTTGAAGAGTGCAGCCGGTCGAAGAGGATCAGGTACGAGAAATGATGATCCTGCTGCTGCTTCATCGATCGCGACCGATTCGAGTCTGCCCGCCAGCGGTGAGAACGACGTGTCTTGAAGTGGAGGCACCGCCGCAAAGCACAGCGCGTCCGAGTCAAGCTGATCCGAGAAGACCGACTCCGACGCGAGCAACGCGCTGAAGCTCTGGATCTCGTCTGCAAGCGAGGTTGTTGCCGGGTACACCAAGCAATCTGCATCGCCACCGCCGTCACTTTCGTGGTTGCCACCGCTCGTTGGCAGCGCGAGCGGCTCGCTCGTCTCCAGCGCGGCGAAGACATCGAGGTCGTCGAAGAAGTCGAGTAGCTGCGCGTCGTCGTCGCCGTCCAGGCGCACCGCGAGCTGGTGCATTTGCGCGTCGTGGTGATTGTTGGCAGCTGCCATCGAGTTGGTTTGTGACAGCCCCAGCGCAAGCGCTTGCGTCTCAAGGCTCTTGTAGGGCTGCAGCAGCAGCGTTCGCGTAGGAGAATCCAGAGTGCGCTCCTGTTGGTCGCTGCTGGAGAGTCGCAAGCGATCTCAGATGATGAGGAATGGAGGAGGACTGGGGCTGGCCGGGCTCACGCACTGCCGCCTATGTGCGTAATCTGGAGAGCTGTTCTGCTTGGCATCATCGGCAACGACGAACTGGGGTCGAACTGGCGCTCTCTCTCGGTCTCGATCTGTCCACCTGAGGAGGACGCCTCCACGCTTGCACCAGAACGGTGGACGACCACACTGCGCTGTGGAGGACTGGAGTCTCTCACACCTGCTCACACAGTATAAGCAACCCTGTCCTACATGGCCAAATATAGATAGTATCTCCACGTGGGCCTCTTGTGCCACAAATCCGAAGAGGAACTGCAGCAGGACGCCGCGGCGTTGGCACCACCACATCATGTGCGCGCCAAGACCACTAGAGTGGTGGCAGCAGGCTGATGTTTTTCAGCAAGATGTTCTTGGCTGCGTCAGTAGGAGTGATCAGAGTCTCTGGACAGGAAGCAATCTCCAAGTCGCGAGCAGATTACTCTGAGGAGGGCACATGGCGGCGATGAGCTCGTTTCCTCGGCGGCGCGCTCGCTGTGCATGTCAACAACGCTCCGCAAGAATCCATTCGCACTCGGGTTCCTCTCTGTGCAACCGAGAACGAGCAGGTTGCTCCTACTTCTTCTTCTCTTCTCGACCATGTCGCGGTCCGTGTATCTAAGAGACGAGTTCATGAGGGGGAGATTGTGCTGCCAGGGAGCTTGATAAGTTAGTTTGGTTCATTGCACTATCTACTTCTTATGTCTACGATCTACACACACATGCGCTGGCGCTTGTGCAGGCTGCGCTCGAGCGACTTGGCCGCGCGCATCGTAGTCCGGAGCTCTCGCCGCAGCTCGGCGTTCTCGTGCTCGGCCTGCTGTCTCGCGTCGCGCTGGCGCTTGGCGAATCCTTCCCACAGCGACGATTGGCATGTGCTGCTACTCGATTCAGTCGCGTTGCTGTCGAACGAAGCCTGGCGGCACTTGGCTTTGAGTTGCGCGAGCTCCTCCTCGAGACGAGCGGAGGAGTCCCGCAAGAGGGCGATCTCTTCCTTCTGTCGCTGACTGGAGGTCTTGCAGGTGCTGCTGCTTCTCTTCTTGCCGCCGACCTCGATCTGCGTCGAAGGTGCCGCGGGTGCGCGCTCGAGACGAGTGTCCACTGCAACAGGTGACGCACTCCCGTCCACCGGATCGCTCTTGATCGTCGAGAAAGCGAGATCGACTGAAGTCGATGGCTCACTGAACATCGCGTCTGAGCCGAGCTCGAAGTCGACGAGTTCGCAAAACAGCTCTCCGAACGCAGGCGCGTCGTCGTGCAGTGCCTCGAAGAATGGCTCGAATGCCGCGAAAGGATCAGCTGAGGCGGCTGAAGGAATGGCGCTCGGCGTGGGCTGCGCTGCCGACTTGGTCATCCAGAGCGCCGAGTCGAGGTCGAACTCTCCGCCGAGGTCGAAGAACGACAAGCTGTCGAAGTCGTCGAGGCTGCTGTAGCTGAAGTCCGCGAGCACCATCGAGGGGTCTACGAAAGACGAAGATGCGGAAGAGGAGGTTGTGTTGGCTGCCATCTTCGGACGCGGTGGTGCTTGGGGTGCGTCAGCGTTGTTGTGGATGCGATCTCGGCGCCGTGTTGGTGTGCGCGAGTGGCTGCAAATTCAAGTGTAGCTGGAGGGAGGAACGGAGGAAGCAAGCAGCGAGCAGCAGGAACAGCAGAGAGCTGCTCGCAAAGCTCTACGAGTGCGCGAGGCAGCGCAGTCGTAGTTGGACACTCGTCAACACGACGAGAGTCCCACATGGGACTCAAGAGAACAGCCATGATTGTTCCCCGCGAAGAAAATCCAATCCTGTGGTCATCACTCCAACTCAGTTTGTTTGACACTGGATGCAGCTCGACACTTTGCCGCGACGGAAAGCTATCCTGGCGCTGCTGCTGCGAGTGCCGCCGGCGACCCAATGCGCTTTGTCCTGTCCACTTCGGCAGGCGCACGCATTTTGGGTCTCGTGTAGCCAACGAAAATGTTTGTCGAGGAGATGGCATCGCGAGACAACAAGAAGGGTTCAACGCACATGTACACCCAGTTCAGTCACGCAGTTTGCATCCATCCGGAGACTCCTGCTGCTTCGCTTCTCTGACATCAGGCGGTGAGGTGGACCACCTGCTGCCGATCAACGACGGCAAGTTAATCAACAGAGGTTGATTTGAACCATTGATGTTGATGGCACGCAGTCCCGCTCTGCGTCCTACGTCTCTGCCCGACTATCTACACTGTGCAAACGAAGCCGCGGCTAGCTGCGTGCGGTGGCACTCGGTCGCTGCGTCGCGAGACGGATTTTTCTCGCGAGCTTTGCGTGCGGCGTCGACCAGCTCCTCGATGCGCGATCGATCTCGACGGCGACGCGGGATCTTCACCGGATCATCGTAGGCAGCACAAGCTTGTCGCGCCTTGAACCTAGGAGCACGACTCGATCCCCTAGAAGACTTGCGCCGAGGTCGCTCGACGACGATGGCACCAGTCGATGGACACACACAAAGGACGCGACGTTGCGAGGACTATGAACCCCGACCGATCGATGAGCAGCATAGGAACGCAAGGTCACGCATCGTAATGGGGTCAATAGATACTCGTTCGTCATCGGTCTTTAGCTCGTTCACCCGCGCTTCTCTTCGGTTCGCATCAAGTTCTGTCCGAGACACAGCAGCAGCAGCAGCAGCAGCAGCAGCAGCAGCAGCAGCAAAGAGCACCGTCAGCGATCTACCAGATCATGCACACAAGCACGCATCAACGACAAGCATCTCACCAGTCGCTTGCGCATTGCTCGCTCGAGTGACCTCGCCAGGTTCGTCTGCTCCTTCAGCAGCTTGCGCAGGTCGGCGTTCTCCTTCTCCGCGCGACTTCGGTCCTTCTGCTGCCGCGCAGCGAGCCCCTGCCAGAGCAGCGCGTACCCGGACGGCTGAGGTGCTTGTCCGCCAGCGCTAGGCTGATTCGCCTTGCTGTCCTTCAATGCCCGGAGCTCGGTTTCGAGTGCTGCGACGCTCGCGCGCAGTGCACGCAGTTCCTCTTTCTGCCGCTGGAATGTCGACTTTTTCTTGTTCGTCCCCTCCGTACGGCCAGCGCTCGGCTCTGACGTATCTGAAGCATGGTGGGGGTCAATCGACTCGATCGCTGGCGTTGATGCCGTGGATGAAGGCGAGACCGAAGCGGAGGCCAATGTCGAGGCTGCGAGGATGCTCGAGAACTCTGCGATGTCGCCCTCATCCCCAGCGACCAGAGGAGGGATGTATGCAAGCATGCTGTCCATGTCGTCATCGTCGAGGTTGTCGTCATCCTCGCCGCCATTGCCCTGGAGAAGCGCGTCAATGTCCGGGTCGAAGAACTCACTGATGCTGACGCGGTCGTCGAGCAGATCGAAGAGCTCGGCCGCATCCGCCGCGCTGAGCATGTCCAGGATCTCTCTCTCCTCGGCCATGGCTGTGAGGCGCGGCGAGTTAGCGAATGCGGTGCAGCTCATGGTGTCGTTGCCGTGGTGGTGGTGCACTGGAGGTATGCGAGTGGAGCGAGTCAATGCATGAATGAGAGCAGACGGTCAAGCGCTTACTCATGCACGCCGCTCAGCTCAGCGAGTACACTTGTACGCGCAGAGGCGAGGACGCTCCAGCTAGCTACTCGAGAGGCACATACACTCATGTGCACTGCAGAGGTAGAGATAGAGAGAGCACACGATGGCGCGTGGGGGCGACAGACCCCGTGTGTCTCGCGCAGGCAGCGGCAGCAGCAGAGTGACCACCTCTGAAAATCCAGTCCAGCATCGAGCTCTTCATCGTGAGCACGAGCGCAGGCGGACAGGTGGAAGTTCCACCTCGAGTATCTGACGACGAGTCAGCTGTCCGTCACAGCCGACATTCTCAGTCACCACCTCGTCGTGCGACGCAAGTGAACTCGACATTCGGTGATGCCAACGACGACTGAGTTCGACCCTTCTCGTACACGTACACGACAGCACTCGAAGCATTTCTCCACTCGCAAAGGACACAAGTCTTCGACATCTCCTGCTGCAGCAGCTCGTGGTGCTGGATTTTCTCGATGCCTCGGCCGCAGGTGACTCTGTTGAGTGTGCTGTGCACTGGAGGTCTCACTCGCTTTGACCACTTCGGTGTCTGCTGTCAGTTCGCTGCAAGCTCACGGTCGGAAGATAAAGCAACCAGTCAGTCGATCAGCGTGCTCTGGACCATCTCCAGCGAGACGCCGACACGGAGCAGGTTATGCACAAGTATCCACAACGCGAGCAATCGCATCGCATCGCCGTCGCTGGCCATCGGTTGGATCTTTTCGTCCGCCCTGCCTGCTGCTGGGCTGCCCACTCAGAGACCATCTCGAGCCTTGCACTGAACATCACACTCTCACACTCAACGTCAATTTGTCGCTCGTGGCAGGCAACCAGACGACTGACTACCACCGATCGACCGCTACTTGACGCTCGAGGCGGCGTGGAGCATGTCGTCGATCAGCCGGTTCTCGATGAAGCGCCGGATCGCCACTGCATTCCGTCGGTACGAGGCGACGACGAGCGTGGAGAGTCTGCTGACATCAAAGCGAGGGCACACGTGCAGCAAGCTGTGGTGACGGCTGCTCGGATCTGCGCCAGCGTCCAGCTCCGTCGCAACCATCGACGGCGTCAGGCGGATGTACGCCTGAATCACGCTCGCCGCGCTCTTCCCGCTCACGGTGCTGACGTGTGCGACGGAGCCCCAGCCTTCCTGCACCAACTGCATCGCGACCGACCCGCTCTCCGACGTGACGAAGATCGACCCGTTACTCTCGACCACCGAGTCCCACAGAAACTCAACGCTGTTCGCCTTCGCAATGCGCTTGGAGACAGCGTACTCGGTCGTGAACTGGTCGTCGTCCGTCATGTAGTTGGAGCTCGTCGACTGCTTCGTCACAATCACATTGTCCGTGTCCGCGATCACTTCGGTCTGTACAGCGCACATACTTCGTCAGCACCCGCTCGACTGCCAGGTAAGAGAGCCACACACACACACTACTCCGTCACTCACATGCGTGGGGCTGCGACTCATCAGCTTGCAGACTTTGGACAGCACTTGGGTCCAGATCACGTGCGCGCCGGCGCGGAAGTCGAACGGCAGGATGTACCGGTGGATGAAGTCGATGCACACGCACTTGTGCTCGTTCAGCGCCATGGTCACCTCGATCGAGTCGTTCTGCAGCAGCCAGCTCACACTCTGGGGCTCCGCGAGTCCCCCGCGCCGCACGAACGCGACGAGGTCGCCAGCGCGCGCGTCGCCGACCTGGTTCAGCTCATCGTAGAGCGCGCGCTCCTTCGCGGTGGGCGGCGCCACCTCCGCCGCGTGCGCGACTGTGGACGCGGCGTACGGGATGAGGTCATGCTCTGGCCCTACATCCAGCTCGTTGGTGGCAGTGGCCGGCCGCCGCTTCGCGAGCGCCTCCTGGAGCGCGTGCGCGACCTCTGCTTGCGCCGCCAGCGCCTCGCGCAGCTTGGTGTTCTCGAGACGAGACCGCGCCGCCGCCTGCATCGCACGCTTGGCCGCTGCGCGCGCTCCGGCGGCTCGCAGACTCGTCGCTCCTTTTGTCGCCTGCTGCTGCTGCTGGCGTGCGAGGCGACCCAGCTCGAGCTCGAGCGCCGCAGCGGCCGCCTGCAGGCGCAACACTTCATGGCGCCGCCGCTTGCGCACGCGCGGCGCCGTTGGCGTTTCACCAGCCGCCGCGGTCGGCGGAGGTGACGCGCTGGAGGTCGAGTCCGACACCGAGCTGCTCACCTCTTCGGGCAGTGCGTCGTCGAAGAGCAGCAGCAGCGGCGCGTCGTCGTCGTCGCTTGGGCGCTTGCGGGTCATCGTCAGCTCTATGAACTTGAGCTTGGAAAATGCAGCTGTTCGAAAAAATTAACTGTAACGGAAAATGACTTGATATTTGTATGTGTGCAAACACAGGGTTCCCTTAGCTAACGAAGCCTTTGACACTTGCATAAATTACTGGAGGCATAATTTTTCGACGGAGGAATAATTTTTGACGGTATAGATAATGATGTAATTAGTCGACAGCATACTAGAAGCTATACAGTTTGGAATTATTTGTTGTGACTTTGAGAACACATAGACAATGCATACATAGCTGATTTCCTGTTGAAAGTCGAATAGAGTACTTGCTTCGACTAGATGGACGAAGCCTCACGTCAATAGATCACATTGTGATCATTACATCATCTCCGTGAAGACTCTTTACGATTGCTCTCTTTAATATTGCTCTCCAAGTAGGCAATCTCCATGTCTTGACGCAGAGCAAGCTCAATGCGCTTGCTGTTGATCACCAACAACCCAAGTAAAAATGCAAATACCATTTTTGACGGGGATTACAAATATGGAGGTTTCGTTACCAAAGGGATGCTGTAGAGACAAGTTGGACTGAACTGGAAGCACTTCCAAGCGTTTACCATTGCTCAGCGGTGTTCACGATGCAGGCGGTGTAGGCAGCGTGCAGGATCCACCACCCACACGCGCTGAGCTCGGTACAACACGAAGGAACTGACACGGATCGTCAGGTTGTTCAGATCTCGTTGGTCCGATCTGCACTCGAGTCTCGACGTCAATGGGCTTAGCCAGCCAGGAACCGCCACTCAGTCCTCGCACGCGACTCGAAGTGATCGTCGCCGCGCGTCGTCCAGCAGTGTGCTCTCGATCAAGCACCGCACCATCTCCATGTTCTTCTGGTATACTGAAATGATGCACTTCG